>JAOTAV010026983.1:0-21160 GCA_026546445.1 Cyclargus thomasi
CACTTAATACTTACTACTTAATTTCTAGCTGACCGTTTTGTTAACTCGCTACTGTACTTAATTAAATGTAAACCGGGCCTAAGACGAAGTTTACCAATTAAGTAGTGGTATTATCAAAATACAAGATGCGTGTAATATCTTAGGGGAACCCTCGCCATAAAGTAAGAAAAAGTATGAGTACAATTTGCCGCCCTAGTAATAGCACCCCATAGCGACCCTCCCCCATATAAAAGGGTCTATTAGTCTAAATTTCACACGTCCAAGTCATTGCTTGGTCATAGTTTTTGGAAATATTGTAGCCAATTTTCATGTTTTTATAGTCTGGTTATAAATTGAACCTAGAAAAACCTTCATTTTGATCATTTATCAAATTATGAAAGCTAAACATGAGTATTTCAATTTTCAATATAAGTTTTAGTAAAAAGTAAAGTGTTATTTTTTTATTGTGATTTAAAGGACAAAGTGTTGTTTGTTATAAATAAAATACAATCTATGTAATTAGGGGTCGCCTTGTGGTCAAAATTCGACCATAAATAATGTAAATCCATCGTATAGAGGAGCAATAAAAAATATAATCTATTCTCAATTCAATCAGAGACTCAATTTGGCATAAAGGTCTCATTAGCAGGCCATTGAATTTTATATAAAAAAATTTCTTTAACCATAAACAAAACAGTATTTCATGGATGATTTCAGTTCAATTTCAACCGAAAACAAAAAACTGCAGCGAAAAGTACCAACAAGTTAATATGATTTATGGCTTCTGTTAAAGTTTTCAGCAAAGACAATGAAAGTCTTTGACCACCATTAAATTCTTCAATGTCGGTTTATGTAGCGTCCTTTATTGACTCTATACACTTTTAATTGATAGATTTAAATAAAACAATTTACTTGATATAAGTGATACTTGATATTCATTGATCCTTGATATGAGCAAATGATCCGGGTGTGCGAACACGCGCGATCGCCTCGATTGATCGATGCGAACTGTTTTACATAAAATAATTAACTAATGATGAGCGCGTCAGAAACGCTGATTCCGAAATAATGCTTGATGTACGATATGGATCGTACAGGTTTAAATGTATAACCTTAACATCAAAAACTAAATGATTAGACGTAATTTAACCAATCTCAAAAGTTCGAAATCGAATAGTATCGTGCCTTATCTATACGACAAAGTTCTACAATGTTTTTTATTAAAACTGAATAGAGTTAATGTAGGGAAAATATCTTCTGTTTTTATAAACTTGGGTTTTTTATTACGAAAGGGAACAAATGCCCTTTGTGCGCGAAGTTTTTGCACGCTATTGTCAGCGTCTTGCAACCTTTTTTACGTCGTTTGGCAAACGCTTTTTTACTTTTTCTATGAATAAGTTATTTACAGTTTCTATTTAATGTCTTCTATAAGAGTACGTGTAAGAATACTTTTGAAACGATACATTTTAAAGCTTGAGGAAATGTAAAGATTTTAGTCAAAGGTTGAAACAGTAAAATAAAATGAACTTGTATAAGAAAGGTAAAATTAACATGCATACATATATAAGTTTTTAAAGAATATAATTAAAAGCTGGTCAAGTGCGAGTCAGTTTTTAATTATGTTCTGCGATAGCACGATGTAGAGGTACTGCAGTGCCATCTAGTATCAAAAAGGAAGGGAGTTGTTTGAGAGGCCCTCCTGAATATTCATTTTGTTTTATTTTCAGAATTTGTTGTTATAGCGGCAACAGAAATACATATTCTGTGAAATTTTCGACTCTATTACCGTTTTTGGGATACAGTTTGGAGACAGACAGGCAGACAGACAGACAGTCGGACAGACATCGAAGTGTTAGTAATAGGGTCCCGTTTTTAACCTTTGGGTATGGAACCATAAAAAGAATTGTACATTCTTAAGTCTGTAACTTCACAAGTTACAGACTTAAGGATGTACTATTTCTGATCTTTATAAGAAGGTAGATAAAGATAAGGCTTATAAAAATTATCTATGGGTGGTTCAAAACATGTTGGAACGCATTTCAAAATTTCAAATGAATTCTTGAGCTAAGTTACGCAGAATAGCTTAAAGGCATCAAACTATTCAGTCTGATACTGTTGTCGATTCTGGGAAAAGTGATTGGTTCAGGTGAACCTTCCCGGAGCTTCTCCCGGATTCTCTCTTTTCTCTCTGATCTTTCACTTTTCCCGGAACCGATGCGCGAGGCAGGGTCCTTGCACATTTCGTAGCATCATCAGCAGATTTTTGTTAGATTCTTTATCTCCCATATTGGTTTCGTTAAAGGAGTATGAAAGTGGAAGTTTCAGAAATATTACTTTTGAAACGTTATGTTTTTTCGTATTCATGAAAAAAATTAAGTATGAACATTTTAATCCATAATATTTTATTGAACTTAAACGAACAGAAACAAATTAAGACGTGAGAGAAAGAAGCGGGTAACTAATGTGCCACAATATTATACTTTTAACCAACTTCCAAAAACGAGGAGGTTCTTCTTTCGGCTGTATAATTTTTTCCTTTAGAATTATAATAAACCACGTAACTTCTGTACTCCATTATCTTGCTAGTGCTTTTGATAGAATCCATATATTTTAATTTATCATTTTTCCGATCCCGAAGCCTTCATTTATGAAAAAAAGTTTTCGAAAAAGATAGTTGTCTCCTTCTTCCGCTTTATCTTTAAAACAGATTTAATAAAAATATCTACATATTACAATCTATTCTAATATCGACTGCTGTTAACAATTTCAAATTGATTTTCTCTTTCGTAATAAACGAAAGTATTTCCGATATATAAATGAAAAAGCATCTTATCCGGGACACGGGCGATGGGTTTTATCGCGTTCACAGTAGAGTTAACACGGCCCGATACGAATTATCACTCGATATCTATTGCCAATCATTTTTGCTTTCAGTTTTCAACCGAACCGCTGTTTATTTTGATTCATCGCTTTAAATTCATCTTAATTATATAATAAATTGATAACAATAAAAAAATATATCACAAGCTAAGCGAACATTTTGCGTGATATAAAAGTATGTTTTGTCTTTATAATGTCAAAACAAGATGATAATGTACTTTTCCAAAATTCTACTTAAATTTCACGATTTCTTTGCATGAAATTGTGCTAATTTGATGATAGAACTGGAAGATAATCAATATAACCATAGGAACTCCGAAATTAAACGACGCGATCCCATCGAGTTTGAGCTCATTTATTCATATCGACGAGTACTGAAAGAATAATGCTTAGCTTAAAAACTGATAAATCTTTCTTATAATTCATACGTAAAATAGCCTTCCACATTCAACAAAATTAATTTTAACTGGGGGGTTATCCAAGACCTAAACGTTTTCGCCTCTTTGTAGAATCGCCAGCAAAAATGTATGGAAATAGTAAGCGTTCGTTACGTCTTATATCATTTTCAAAAATTTTGCTTAGCGATTCTAGAAAACAGCGAAAACGTTTTGATCTTTGCTAACCCCCCCTGGTGATAAAACTTCAAAACATTGAAAATAGGACAGTATTTTAGTAGCCAAAATACGTTCACAAGAAATGGCCAACACATAACAATAAATCCTTACAAAAACATTGTGAAAATAAAAAGGCGTCTTAAGGTTATGTGTGATGTATATTATAATCTACATACGGGCTACGTAACGAGACGGCTATCTCGCCATCGACGAACAATCATATTGCGATATCCAATATCCATACTAATATCCACACTTCCATAATTAAAATTATAAATGCGAGTGTGTCTGTCTGATACCTCTTCACGCAAAACCCACTGAACCGATTTTATTGAAATTTGGCATGGAGATACTTTTTGTCCCGGGGAAGGACATAGAATATTTTTTATGCTGGAAAATTGGACGGTTCTCACCCGTCTACACGATTTTGGCGCAACCGAGTTGCGGGTATCATCTTGTTTATTTTATAGTTTAGTAGTCATTAATCTCAAAACACAACAGTAAGCAATATGAACTCGCAGAAATTCGTTGGTCGTACAGAAACCGTAAATTCCTGCATAAAAACTACCCTGAATATAACTCATTCATCAAAATTGGTTTCGCAAATGAAGCATGAAGAGGTAACTTATAAATACAACTAACAGCTAAAATGTAAAAGTATGCATAAAAAATGACATTAACATGGTTTTCTGGTGTGAAATGAAATTAATGGCCATAGTTAGTAAATAGAATATTATAATGCACATGCATACTTTTTGCTAACTTATGAAACATTATTCTTAGTGTAGTGTGTAGGATTATTTTACTGTATGCACGCTCCAAAATAGTATTACTTTTGTGGTCTTTGAAAAATTGGTAAATTGATAAAAAAGCACTATTTATGTAGAAATAAATAATTAAATAATGAGATCTTCGATCTGGTACGTCAGTGCCTCACACCCACAGAATGACTCAATTTGTTACGACTGCCATAAGCCTTTATACCCGTCCTTATATCTGACGTTTTGAATTTCAATGCCGCACTCACTCTAATAGGATAGCTTTCCTTTGGGCTCCGAACAGAACGCGTGGGTTTTTGAAAACGTTCCATTAAAAAGTTATAATGACGCTTGGTTAAAATTGAAAACAATTGTTGGCAAATATACATAACAAATATTTACCTCGTGTGTTAAAAATTATAATTCCAATGTAGCCGTTAAATATATTATACCTTATGTGTGCCCTTTGCCTAACTTTTATACTCTCTCTCGTAACACCAAAGGATTAGTTGCTTACTTTATCTTTAAAATTAAATCTTAGACCGTTTGTCCACCGCACGTCGTCAATGTTAATGACATTATTTTGTACCGATAAAATGTTACGTCTATGATCTAGGCTATAGGTTTCATTTTCTACCGACATTGGTCTAGGGCCTATGTCGTCGTCGCTCTGTTGTGGCGTAGAGCAAAATGAAACTTACAATCTATGTCATTCAGTGGCATTTTATAGGGCCGAAAAAATCTCGGTTGACGGTGACGGCGTGGGGTGGACAAACGACCTTAGGTGCGTGTTTTTTGTTCACTATTTAATATTACATTAAAGTTTTAAAGTTCAGTTATTACGTTTAAGTACATCGCAAAAGTATAACGTGGAAATTGTATTAAAGCAAGTAATCTGCGATTAGCTTCTTTTGTAACTCCAGCTGTTAAAGTTTTTAATCTCTTTGCTAGTGCTGCGGCCCTAGTAGATTTATTATTTCAACAACAAACTTAATTAATGTCTGTTAAGCTGGCAATTCTTAGCTTCAACTGTTTGTTGTAACTGTTATTAAATACTGAGAAATTAGCAGTTTGAGTTGAATGTTATTTTTATTATTGAAAAAAGGTTAATCGAAACTGTACGTATTTAAAAACTCGTATTACCTATGTATAAATTGACTGCCATAAGTATTCATTTTTATTTATATTTATTCAACGTCTATCATGAATTCAAACATGAGCACTCTCTTTTTCTTTACTCTATTGTTAAAGGAGTTAGGCGCACGACCGACTTTTTACATGACAATTATAACTCTATAACACGTACTAACGCAAATATTCTGTACGCAATCTTCATAATTTTGAAGTCGGTGCCAGTCCCAAAGATTTCGGACTATCTAATGACTGACATGGTACCCACATCAAAATTATGAAGATAGTGGCCAGAGATACTTAAGGTTTAGCCAAATTCTGAAAAAAACCCTTTTTAAGAACGAATATTATTTCATACTTTTCAGTTTATTGAAGTTTATTTTTATTATTTTTTTCTTGGAACTCAGTTTTTCATTTTTAAAAATATTGGTCCCTATACAGCTGAGCAAAGGCCTCCCCCTAGTTTAATATTACTTAAGAGGCAATCACCTACCCAATTACGAAGTTGTAGTATGTGACATCTCAAAGTTTTCTGTCACATTATAACTCTTGTTTATATTGCACAAGTTAGACGGAACTAACCGAATCTGTCTGTCTCGTCCTGTGAAACAATCTCGAGTCGAAACTTTGTCACCGGTTAAGATATTAAACTGAAAGGGAAACCACCTGCCTTCCGAGTTATAATACAACGTAAACTTTCTATTACTTGTGAAACTAATATCATAAATGGGAAAGCGTGTTTGTTTGTCCTTCTTTCGTATACTAACGAAGCAGCCAATTGACTTCATTTTGACATAGACTTAATTATAAGGATCGAGAGTACAATAGACGAGTTTTCGTCTATTTTTCCTAGACAAAACGCGATTTTCGAATTTTACACGAGCAAGCCGTAGACAAAAGCATATTTATCGTATATTATAAGTGGCTTAAGTTTTAATTTAGTTTGACATCAGAAGCGTAGCAAGTTTAACTTTTTCTACGATATTTAAGGGGCAAACGAGCAGACGGGTTACCTGACGAAAAGAAACTGTCGTCGCCCCTGGTCACTTGCGACATCCGAAGAGTCGCTAGTACGTTGTCGGCCTTTATGAGGGAATAGGGAATGGGAATAGGGATAGGAGATTAGAGAAGTTGGGCTACCGGTAAACTCTCTCACTGAACGAAACACAGAACAATGCCGTTTCATGTCAGTTTACTTCGCAATCGTGGTATCACTCCGGTTGAGCCGGCCCATTCGTGCCGAAGCTTGGCTCTATATAGAAATGTATAGAAAATTGACAGAGGATTAATGAACCATACCGCCAATCTTGAGCAAAAAGACTATAGGTAAGTTAGCGTAACTTTATTGGTATACCAAAAGTCCGTGAGTAGTTCAGCTATGGGTGAACTGACAAACATTCAAGAAAACAATCTCTCATATTTAACAATACTATTGTTACATAATCTTAATATTTAGTGACTGTTGTACCACTTTATGATAAGTTCCAGATATAAGGAGGCACTCTCAAATCAGTTGTGAACGGTCAATCCGATACCTATCAGGTAGTGATGAAACAGGCCTTTAGTGTTTTTTCTTGATAATCAAGGTCGATTTCATTATGTGAGGTCACGAGCCCCTGAGCTAGTCATCATGCATAAAGTCTTCATTGTTTAAAACCGGCTTGTGTTTTAATAGCCACTACACAAACTGCTTAATTCGCTGAAACTGTAAATAGCTATTTAAAATTTGCTCTGTAATTAAATATTATAACCTGTGTCCGGTGGTAGACACCTGATGAGAGAGTCCGTAGCCTAGAGGGTAAGACCTTTGGTTCGCACTCGAGAAGGTTCAGGTTCAAACTCCGGTACCAATGACATATTTTCCGCTCTCAAGTACATAATATACCGGACCGGAATGATACAACGGCCTCACAGAAAACTTGGCGTGAAACTGTGTTTCGTTAAGTGAGTGAGTTTACCGGTGGCCCAACTTCTCTAATCCCCCTAATTCCCTCACAAAGGTCGGTCACGAGTTCCATGGGCGACGGCAAGTGCCCCCTAAACATCATAAAAAAATAGCTATTAAAATTATTCTCTGTAATTAATTATTAACAATGGTGGTAGACATCAGATGAAATTACGTTTAGAAAACAATGAAAATTCTGAATACAGTAATTTTAATTTTTACTTTGTAATAAAATAAATATTAGATGTAGTTCTAAATGATAAAGTAGATAAGATACAATATTGCATAAAATTTTGATCGAAAAAATGTGTAAACACTTGAACTGTTGTAAAACTGTTATTTATCTTTTTAATGCACTGAGTCTTCAATTATTTCAAAAACATATTTTTTACGATATTTTTTGTGCATAACCTAACAATAATAAATAGCTTTTACACATTAAATCTGTGACTGATGTATGGAAATGGAGCTTGTTATACAAATGTACACAGAAATATTTTATTTATGGTGTCGTCGATAGTGCCTTATTTTTACGACAAAACATGATATAACAAACTAGATATGCACATAGGGTGCCCCTAAGACTGCTAATTGATATATTAGTCCATTTGAGTTAGTCTAAATGAAGACCACGCGGGAAGAATAAGCAATACCATTTTTTTGTGAAACCAATTTTATAATGCCATTTGCCATTTGATCATTATATTATAAATATCATGATGGGGAAAATCATCGCAGTCAACTTTTATAGTTCAATTTATATATGTTTGTCGCTGGCAGTGGCTATACATAGATTTTAAACTTATACTAGAGGTCGCCCTGTGGTCGAGATTCGTCCATAAATATTTAAATCCATCGGGGGGAGGATCTAGAAAAATATCATTTATTCTCAATTCAATTACAGACTCCAATTTGTCTTGTTGTCGGGTCATCAAATTTTATTTTAAAAAAATCAGACTTCAACCATAAACAAAAGAGTATTTCGTGTTTGATTATTGTGACCATGTCAAAATATTGTAGTGTGCGTAGCGTTTGCAAAAATAAGGCATATTTTAAATTAATATTGGTCCATGCTCCTCCTCCATATCAACTATAACTGGAAGAAGTTTCATGCTTTTACATCTACGCGTCCTTTGTAAAAAGGGGTGCAAAGTTTTTCGCTCGCGTATTAATATATAGATAAAGCTGTTTTTCACTTAGTTGTACTTTTTTGACATTCCTTGTTTTTCCCGCGTAGTGTTCAAATGAGGTATGTAATCTCGGTTACTTTATTACTTTTTTTATAAAGAAACAATTTACATTTAAACTATGTACAATCAGAGAAGTTAAAAGAGATCCAGATTGTGGATCTGAATATTATGGTCGGGTTATGTCAAACTCAGCCGACAGATCACGGCCTACATGTACGTATTCCGATCAAATGACGTAGATCCGTCAACTCTCTCTTTCAATTTCCCCCATAATACATAAACTCCAAGGAATTATACAAAATACGATAACAATAGTGAAGCCACCCTTCACAGTTTACTAATGTATTTCAAATGCATCAAATGCTAGGATGACTATTAAACATTCACTAGACTATATATAGAAAACAATGTTAATTCCATTAATGTTAATGGAACTAACATTTTTTTTTATTTCAAATAATTTTCCCGGTTCTAGAACCTCAATTTATGTAAGAAAGCGGGAGTTTTTAAATTGTTTGTCCGTTTCTTTCACTTATGTCTCCTATTGAGATGACAGTTATTAGTTTCTATTTGAGTGCAGTATTTCCAGTTCGATGGAGTCTACTTGCTATCCAATATAAAATGGAATGCCATTAGATTCGTTCATTATAATGGAAGAATCAGTTTATAAGCGTTTTAAAGCTACAAACATTCAATTGAAATACCTTAGTTCGCAAGGGCGTAGTATTCAAAAACAATGTCAATTACTTGTAACTAAAAGTAGGGTAAAGTTGCGAACTTTCCTCCGAAGCTCGGGGAATCCCCTAATTGAATATATTTGATGGTTGTTGCCAACTCCGGCATGTGTTTATTTAATTTTCATGGCTTGGGTGAAAAAGAATTACTTCTTAGTAATTATTTTCGATTAAACATAATCGATAACAATCAATTTTATTTCTAACGTACCAAAAATATGTCTATTATTAAGTTGTAAGAAGTCTGATGGCTCAGTTGTATTGTTTCATGGGATTCCAAAGGATACAAAAATGATCCAGTTTTCTTTATTTTAAAGTTGGCGTAGGGGCCATAGAAGAGGATTCCTCGTCTATAATATATATATTTTTTAACAAATTGTTTTGTCCCATCACACAAGATCCTCAGCGGTATCCGAGTATGAAAACTCTTTGCTGGGATTCCAAGGTACCCAAGGCACTTAGCAGGACGCTATGTTGAAATAAAAGGAGGAAGACGAGCGGAAAGGAGGTGGACCACGACCGCTGGAAACTTTGGCGAGAAAGTAGCCGATACGTCGGAAATAATAATTACGTGCTCTGCGACAAATCTGTTAGAGCTTCAGTGATACTCGCGTAAACTTAAGAAATCACTACAAGAGCTCTTGTAATAATTTTTAAATACGTAATAATTATGTATTAAAAAATCATTACAATAAATTTAAAATAATAATTATTCCTACTGTTACTTTCCCGCTAAAGTTTCCAGCGGCCGTGGTCCATCGTCTTTCCGCTCGTATCTACTCCTTTTATTGCAAAATAGCTTCCTGCTAAGTGCCTTAGCCTTAGGTTCCGTAAAAAAGGGAAAGGAAAAAGTTTTTCTGGAACTCCAAGTAAAGTTAAAAAAAAATTCAATCTTAAATAGATGGAAAAATAGTAAAAGGTGGTGCGAGTTTCTTACGCCGGTTCTTCTCGCACGGCTAGTTCCCGAACCGGTGGTAGGTAAAACATGTAGACACATTAGTTGCAAATTGATTCAGAAATAAATGATTTTTAATTTGAATTCGAATTTTCGTTGCATTTCTGATTAAAATAATTTATTTAGCATCGTTATCTCAAAACTTAATTTAGCAAGGAAAGTACCGTACCGTTAATCCTGGAATTATGTTCCACCTAAACCGCCTCCAATTTAGTGGGCGAATATGAAATTATCCTAAACACAGCGGCCGTGGTAATCCACAATATTCTAGAACTTGGCTTTGCTCCAACTCAAGCAGTTGTTAAAATATTTTGTGTATAAATGAGTAGGTTTTTGAGATATTCAGCCGCAAATGCCGTTGATATTGTGTTGTTTAATTTTTTTCGCATTTTCTAACTTCCCAATAAGCGAAGTAGGGTTAAGACATAATTATAAGTTATACTTTGAGGATGTTATTTGAGCACGTAAAAAAGTATTTATTTTTTATTTACATACTCAAAGAAATCTTTACCTAGTAATAATTGTCGCCTATTAAAGTGTAACCTTTTTATAGGTTTATCCCTCATCGGGATTAAAGAACATTTTTACACATTTAAAAGAATGACATTAACGGAGACTACATTTTATAATATGCTTCCATTATTTTTTGTCAAGTAGTGCCTTATTTTAACTTGAGAAATCTACGAATAACAAAAACTATGGAAACGTTACTCCCACACAAGTGCATTTTGTGGTTTTGAGGTTTCTTTTAAACTGTCACCTAATAAATCGGGGTAACTCTTCCATAGCTTTTATTATTCTTAGTCAGAAATCTTAAACTTTCATTAGCAATCAGTAAAGTGTAAATAACGAACTTAGTACATTAGTAATTTACTGAAAGCTACTTCGTAATTTCACGTAACGTACATTTATTATTAAAATTATACATTAAAACGATACCCTTGGGCCCTTTGAGAACAAAAACCGCCCTGATTGCCTTATCAAAAGACATTACCAAGAACAAACTAATTAGAGCAAGTACTTAAAGAAATCGTTTGCCAAAAATACGTTATTCTATGTTATTTTTTAAATGTCACTTAAATTTATACAGATAAAATCGTAATTTTACATACTTGCATTATTAAGAAGACGTGAAATTAATAGAACAATTATATTTATGTTTGTATGGTCTAAGAAAAGCGCTGAGTTACAAACGACATATCACTAAAGATTTTCGGACTACTGCCTTTTAAATATGGCCGCACTTTATGCGAATTTCTGATCATTAAATTTCAGACGCCTGTCAGATCACCAAACAAAAACGCATCAGAAATTTTGGATGGGCGTCCGAATATTCTGATCAGATATTGGTATAATGTGCGTTCCGGCTTAAGGTAAATAAATGTAATGTATAAAGAGTATGTAAAATGGAGGAGAATGGATTTCAACAACTAGCATTTTTTTTTTCTAATTCTGGTGGTTTTGAGGACATTAATTTTTTTCATATAACTTAGTGTTGAGTACGTTAGAGTGTGACTAGAATCTGAGTGGTGAAGTATTTTTTAGGCCTTTGGTATCAAATATATTTAAAAGATATAACGTTTAGTTTATGACACTAAAGTTAGCAAATTCTTCGACGACAGAACTAAACTGTGTCTTTAAAACTTGACTGCAGTTCTTAGTGCGGTACAATTGATATAACATAATAATTATTAATATTGATAAAAATACACATAAATATAACATTTAATAAATATATGACATAAAGATAAAAATGTAATCGAATATCAAGTTAACTGTTGATATTGATAGTGATAAAAATCGACGACAAGCCACCAAAATTAGGAGTCATATTTACATTTTTTTTCTAGGCTCATAATAATTACTTTGAAAAATAGAACTTACAGGGTCTTAATATAAACAGTATGCTTTACTTTTTAAAGCAAAAATTTTAACTATATATGAAGAGAAAGGATGGTTTTCAGCCCGGCCGCTTAAAAAAGCGATTTGGGAAATTCACACAGGAATGTTCATTCTTGTTTACAAATTGACATAAATTACTTGGTTTATGATTTAATAAGGTTTAATATTTAAGATAACGTAAACTGAAATAATAAAATACCGAACGATTCGTGCCTATTTTAATAACAGACATAGGCTGAATATTAACGCTGTTATACTCAGTCAACACTATATTAATTTGCGGAAACATCCACAAGATATATTTACTCGGGTTATGTCAATACTAAGTTTAACTGCGGGTTTGTACCCAATTCTGTATTCAAATATGAGTTTACTAAACTGTTCTGTGTACCCACTTTATTGTTATATTGTGCCTTATCTTAAGCAGCTCCTGGACCTACAATATCATTGAGTAATAATAGATTTTATTGTTCAACATGATTGAAAACGCTTCGAATCTAAATGATCAATTATATTGCCCGATAGTATGAACTATTCGATGTTATGACTTTCAGCCGTAGAATAGTATCGACCTCTTGTAATCCTAGACTACTGGCCCGTCCACAAAATGGATGGGTCATATGACCCCGCAGGAGACCTTTCTAGGACGATAGAAGAGCATAAAACAATAAGATTTTGTTCTATGATTTCACTTGCAAGCTGTCCAACTGAGTGCTGGTGAGAAATCTACAGTTCAGGTAGTAAGAAAGTACATTTTGGACATATATTTTTGTACGGTGTGGCGGAAAAATGGATAAGAATCCGTATTGAATCATTATGAAACTGATGTCCTACAGAATCAAATGACCAAATTTTCCCTGGAAATTGTCAGAAAATAAAAAAGGCTTGGTGGCGTACTATTTTTTTATGGCACTGCGAACTTTCTTTTGAATTTTCATGGATAAATTGATGGTTAACTTGCCGTACAAAAATACATGTCCAAAATGTACTTTCTGACTACCTCAACTTTAGATTTCTGAACTTTAGAACAGTCGCTAAAAAACATTGCTAAAACGGTACAGTACAATAATGACCTAACCAGAGATTTGACAGTTAATTTGACATTTTGTTATATTTGAAGTAAGCTCGTGCAACTCACTCTTGATTACGAGTCTTAAAATTACGTCAAAAATTAATAATGGCGGTTAAGGTGTCAATATTTTATGGCCACCTGCAGAAGGCAATTGCTGAAATGAGAGATTTTAATGATAATATTATTTTATGAAACATGTGTATTTTTAATTATAAATGTTTTTAAATAAGGAATAGGCATTAAGGATAATAAAGTTATTATTTGAACTTCAATTTTATGAAAACCTTACCTTTTATGATATCTGATGAGGCGTATTTTAATTACGAAACAGCTGAAGGCCGATAAATCGGGATGGAGGGTAGCTGAAGCAGTAATTTAATTAAATTTTGCCATCACCTGTATTATATCATTTGTACGAAGTTCCCTATAGAGCCGACTTTTTTCTCCAGTTTATAAAGAAAAATATGTATTGTGACATTTTTTTCGCAGTAAAAGTAGGTTATATGTTATTACGCTAAAACCATACATAATTGTATTGTGGTGGTACCCATAGTTAGACTTACATTCCTGTATCGCGCTATCGAAGTTTCAGCGGACGGCAAACATATATAGAACGACTGAAAGGGGCTTCGGCCGAGCATAATATCCCGCTCGGCCGGAAGATCTTTCTTCACGGCGCCTAACCATCACAACAGTATTAAACTCACTCCAGCCGTTAAAACTTAAGGAAGTAATAGTTACTTACACATACTCATTAACTTTTACCTTCGTTATATAGTATGATATACTCTATTCACAGTAAGATGGTACAAAACATTATATAAAATATATATTTCAAATTCAAGTTCTATATAAATACAGACATAATAATATACAATAGTACGAAATAAGTTAGTGCACGTCACGTCGCCAAATCATAAAAGGTGACGACGTCTGTGGCTCAGTTGGTTAGCACGTTGGTAGCTTGAGCCGGGGGTCGCGGGTTCGAATCCCGTCGAGGGAGCAAAAGTTTTTCAATGTTCCTGGGTCTTGGATGTGTATTAAATATGTGTATCATGTAATAAAAATCTTAAATATGTATATAGTATAAAAGTTTTAAATATATTTCCGTTGTCCGGTACCTGTAACACAAATCCCTTGGGTACTCAGCACGGGGCCAGACTGACGTGGTGTAAAGCGTCCATAGATATTATTTTATTATTCGGCAAGCCATAAAAGATAAACTAATGGAATGTAACACGAATATAGATGAAAATTGCCCCCATTAAACCTTTGGAAAGTATCAAAAAGAACCTAAGAATTGGATAAGTCGCGTTATATCGAGAGCAACGTCCGCGTCTACAGAGCCTTAAAGAGATCCGATAAGATTATAAACAAATTGAAAGCAGCCAAAAAAACTGTTTCTTACCACAGGGTGATATTCGAGAGATTGGTAGTACGTCCCACGAGTATCCCACCACCACCACCAGAGTTAGCAATACCATCAATATCACCAGCTTCCCTCTATACGTACTGCCGTATAAGTTAATGACAAATAATTTGGAAATCAGGAGATGTTAAATTTAATATTTATGAAGTAAGATGGAATATCAAAGTATGAAATAAACTATTATATGCCTACATTTTTTATTAAATATTTCAATCTTTTTGAAATTAACTCAATCAACTAAAGACGTAAGTGGATGTAGCAGATAACTAACATTCTACAAGATTCCAGTAAATGCAATTTTTTTTTCTCATAAAATTTTGTCTTCAACTATGACTGTAAACTAAAAAGCCTTATCAATATTAGATTTTATCTGGTCTCCTAATGACTTAAGATAAAATCTAATGTCGTCGCTGTAAATGCTAAGTTCCATATGTGATTTTGGTCAGGTTGTGGGATTGAAAATAAAAAAATTTACAAAATTCTTGATACCACAACATGATATATTACAAAAATGGTTTTATCAGAATGTGCAGAACGAAACTGAGATTATTTTTTGCGAAAAAACGTAAAATCAAAAAACCACATATTGAATTTGGCACTCGCAGCGACCATTTGAGAATAAATAACCAAGTGATAATATTTATTAGTATTTAATCTTATGTTGGCAACATTAACTTATCACAATGTCAAGAAAATAAAAAATAAACAAGGTTGTTGCAGCCGCTAAGATCATCGGCAAACTCGTTCTCTAAATAAAGATGATATATAACTAGTTTACTATCACGCTACCTCGACTATTAACCGTGGTAAAGCAAAAAATAAGTAATTAGCTCTGTAAAAACTCACCAACGCTTGACAGGGCCACTCCGAGAAGGCAGATGAACAGGGTTGGTTTTATATGCGCCATCGGGCATAATTCGATAAACAAATAACAGTCTCCGGCGACAGGCTGCGAGCGATTGAGCAATATAGTCCGGCGTAGGTTATCATATATTAACAATAACTTCGCCGGATAGCATAGGTCATATTGACTCGCGGCTGGCCGACGTACTGTAGTCGCGAGCCTGAGAACTCATCAGACCGCTTTACCTCATAAATGTTAGGTATTTCCTTGTGTTCGCGCGTCACAGCATAACATAAACAGAACCAAAATTCTTCCATACTCTATAGATATTAAATTCTCAGAAAAATCAGACCTTTCTACCAACAAGAAAAGTCGCAGATATTAATTTATTATTTAGTAGAGGTTGCTTCTTCGTTGCACTGGAATTTTAAGATTTTTTTGAGGGAATCATTAAATTTTTGGGATAAGAACTGTACCACAGTCCTCTCTTTAAAATCAAAGAATTCATCACTATATCAGCGTAGAAGTTTTAGCATAATACAATTATTAGTATGGATATGCAATTAGCATATTCATACTAATAATCGACGACGAAACAATGAACAATTAGCAATAAGTTGTTCATTGTTGACAAAATAACATTTTGGTACTAATAGAAATAATTCTGTCACCTGACATAATGCTCTTAGCTATTCTGCAAAAATTCGTTATGCTTACTCAATTCTATGAGGAAAGCCTTATAAGGTTGGTGGTACTCCGTACTTGTAACGTTTTCGCACCTTTGGTCTTTGCAAATGCTACTAATGTTGGAAATCAGCGTGAGCAGCAGAGGAACTCAGAACTATAAAATAATTACATTTTGATAAGGCTTCGTAAAAGTAGAAGTGGTGATATAAGAATATCACAACACAGTGGTAAAAGTTGATTGTATAAATAATTTTATACTTAATATGTTTACTTTAAACATTATAGAGTCTGTGACCATCTCATTGTCCCTAATATTGTTGTTGTCCTCGTTGTCGTCTTTAGGTAATAAGTTTAAATTAGTCACAAAAAACGAAAGCCATCGTTTACTGTTTATTCATCAACAAATTAAAAACATATTTATCTGAGTCAATATCATCAAATTGATGAAAATATTTATGTAAATCTTTTTATGAGTTGAATAAAACACGATGCTAAAATACTGATTTAATCCGAAAAATAAATATTTCTACAAAATATTAAAGCTACCTACAAAATCTGCCAGATACATCTTATCAGGGGATAATGTTGTCTTGTATCCATTTGAGATACGGCGTAACTCGGGTGTAGATGCCCGGCCAGCCTTCGGTTCCACAGGGACTAGGACCATATGACGTCACTCCTACCACTGTCCATCGCTTGCCGGATGACACCTGTCCCATAAGGGGTCCACCAGAGTCCCCCCTACAAGTGTCCTTTCGGGGTATGCCTCCAACGCAAAGTTGCTTGTCGGTGACGTTTTTCCCCTGACGAAAGTATTGGTCCTGGCACTTTTTATGTTCGTATACCGGTAAGCTTATTTTCATCTTTACTTCTGATAACGAAGCTAAAAGAGCAAATATAAGGGGTTTAAAACTAGGGGTTGTTTAATTAAAGCGCTAATCGCTAACTCTGTTCATGTAGCTGTCATTGTTAGGTTAACAAATAAAAAGTAAACTAAAAATCACCAGCCCTAAAAAGGTTACTTCACAATATTGCTAAGAGCAATTCATTTTATCATATCTCTTGTAAATAACTTCTAATTTTGCAAAACAGTGATTTCACAATTAATTTAAATTGATGTTGAAGTAACTATTCTATTAAAATTATTCGATTTTTGAACAAAATCTACCAAAACGAATTGTAGAACAATTCCTTTGCAATGTTGCTATTACGACCTTTTTAGGTCCCCTGATGAACACAATATTATAACAATAATCCTTTTGATTCTTACCGTTGTTAGTTTTACCCCAGCCAGCTACTTGCAAGTCGTATCCTTCGAAATTGTTGTCAAATAAAGAAGCTTCGGTAGGGAGACAGATAGGTTTCACGAAATCTAAAAAGATATATTATTTAATTATACATTTCATGCTTTAATTTCGTCATGCAACTCTGAACATTCATTCTACTCCATCTGGTGCAGTAAACCTACAAGCCATTAAGGAGTATGTATTTGTTCCTCTACCAAGCGGTTCTGGCTGCAGGGCGTGCCGGAAAATAATTACTCGTACGGGGGTTTAAAGGTGTTGCAATCAAACACGGTCGAGTTTTTTCAGCTTTTGAAATAGGTCATTTATAACAACCCAACCAACATTAATACAGGTCACTTTACTTGTTAGTAGTATAACCTTTGTCGTTTCTAGTTTTTACCTACCGTTGAATCGCACTTCCTGCTCCAACCTCAACAGTGCGATATCGTTGGGCATACCGTCGTCGCCTCGGACGTACTGGTCGTGTACGATAGCTCTCTCGATACCCACCTCTATGGCCTCGTTACACAAGTCATTTTCACAATCACGCTTAGTGGTCGTATTCCATTCTCCGAGAATCACGTGGCTCCTAGAACAAAACACAAGTAATATGATTATTATTAGATGAAACTTATATGAACCTATAATTTAAATATTTGGTACTTAAGCGAGCTAGTAC
This sequence comes from Cyclargus thomasi, assembly GCA_026546445.1. Classification (NCBI taxonomy): domain Eukaryota; kingdom Metazoa; phylum Arthropoda; class Insecta; order Lepidoptera; family Lycaenidae; genus Cyclargus; species Cyclargus thomasi. Next base: position 18,086 of record JAOTAV010026983.1, read on the forward strand.
ATAAAGTATAGACTTGAACACATAAATATGTCTATTTATATTCGTCAAACTAAACGAATGGCAAAAGCTCATAACGAAGAAGTTAATTTGGCACTTGTGTCTAGGTTTTTCCTAAATCCTCTTCGTATCATCCTTTTCTTCAATCTTTATTTAATGTTTGAAATATGTAACATGGAACGTAAGGCGTGGTATTTTTCAATAGCAAAAACTTGAATTTACGCGATGTGTGCACTGTGCACTTATAGTGAGTTTTACTGCTTACAATTTCCATCCAACGCCCAACGACGTGTATACACAGTGGGCCGCAGTCAGGACATATCTGGGCGTCAGGAGAACACCGCCACAGTAGTATCCGAAACCTGTAACGGAAATTCGCTTTTCCTAATATCTCATTGATGTTTGACTTTCATTTCCAAACGGATGTCGGATCAACCACAGAATGACCGCGAACAAAACTACATTTAGGTTCGAAAACGTACCAAAGGTCAATCTGTTAAGCATTTAAAGACAGAGGTCATAAATGAAGGCAAAAACCGGAGTTTTAATAACTAATCTAACAAATGAATGAACTCACACCACTGGCGTTTAGTACTTGTCAGTATCTTTTAGTACTCTTAATCTTGCTAATATTTTTTGTGTATAAAAGGTTTTCCTGGTGAATAATAGTTTTAATCGTACCATTTGTTACGTTAAACTCATATTTCAGCAGAGCCATCCATGGATATTCATCAATCTGGGTTTTGTTCCCGCCAATAATTCTGTCCACATTTTGCTCCCCGCAGCGCACATCTTGAGTTTTCCTACCCTCATTTGGCGTTTTTGGTGAGACCGGTTTTATAGTGGGCTCACCATCGTATGGCATTTTTAATATTGTTGAGGTCGGTTTAGCTGCAGCCCTTCCTACATTTGTCATTTTCTGTGTTCTAGAAACGGGTTTGAATGCAGGTGCTTCATCATTTGTTAAGAACAACTTCGCCGCGCAACATACCTGTAAGAAGAAGAATGTTTCTATTGTACATTATTTTTTCTAATATAAACTACGTTGTCCTAAGCTTGGTTGGCTGAAAATTCGATAACGCGCGTAAGCCGTACATTTTCTGGAGCGACAACTCATTATTATTTTACTCAAGCTCAAGAAATTTTACAATTTTTGCTGCCTAAGCTTGAAGATGTTCCAGTCACACTCAGACAGACTTCTGATGATGCGAGTGTTGTTCGGAGATGGGCGAAGGTTATTTTTTCCATTATCTTACGCGTTAGCCTAATAATCTAAATTCCTTTGACCTGAACTATATGAATTTAGGAATCAACGTATAGCCTAAACCACTGATCGTAGAAACATGAAATTTGGGGAGAGTGTTCTTTCTGAGGAAGGGGACTAATAAGAATGGATTTTTCTAAATATTTCATTTCCGAAGGGGGTAAAAGGAGGGGCTTAAAGTTAGTATGGTCCAATCTGATCCAAAATTTGCAAAAACATTGTTTGATACCTTTCATGAAATATTTAATTCATGTTTCTAAGAACATCGATAAGATTATAAATGTAAATTTGTTTGACTCTCTTTCTGCAACCTCTTCAGGTTCAAACGGCTAAACCGATTTCGCTGAAATTAGGTATGGTTTATTACTTTGTGTCCCGGAGAAGGACATAGGGTACTTTTTATCGCGGAAAAAGGGATGGATCCCGCGGAATTTATACGCAGTGAAGTTGCGGGCATCATCTAGTTATTCTGTAAGATACACACCTTCGGCAACTTATTTGGTCCATCTTCGTACTTTTCACATAACAGTAATTCTATCGTGTAATTGTACGTCTCTCTGTCTGCTTGCCACCTTCTGTACAGTCCGGTACATTTGTCAAGAGGCAGACATTCCACCCCCTCCTTACATTGGTATGGAGTTGCTGTTGCATTTGCTAAAACTGGAAAAAATTTCATCCCTACTAATATAATAAATGGGGAAGTGTGTATGTTTGTGCGTCTTTCTTCACGTCCTAACGAATCAACCAATATATTTATGGCATAAAGTTAGTTGAAAGGGTGAAGAGTAACATAGGCTACTTTTGGTTTTCGAAAATGTTTTAAGCTTATAAGAGTATTCGTTTTTTATGCGATTTTCCAAATTAAGGCTAGATAAATGATAATTATGTAAGACTGGACTCCGTATAATCTATTGTATTTCTTTCTATAAAATTGTCGTGTCGCGGTTTTGTAGCTGAATCTTACTGAACTGGATAGACTTGTTTTGGATGATTTATAACCTGTAAAGTTTGATACCTTAGCTAGCAGTGGCGTAACTACATGGTGGCAAGCCGGCAAAATGCCACGGGCCCCCCGCCGGAAGGAGCCCCTGATCAGCCCCCCTAGACTACTAGACGCTTGACGTTGCCCCCCTAGACTACTAGACGCTTGACGTTATTTTATATGGGATTGATATAGTGAAACGAAAATGAATGTGCCACGGGCCTCGAACGGTATAGTTACGCCACTGTTAGCTAGTATCCTTTATAAACGCGTTTTAACTGATTCATCAATGCACAGAGTGGGAGCTAGGTATAAACTTGAAATGTTCCTCTTATAGTGTAGGCATTTACTAAAAAAATTCTTTCCATCATCGGGGATATTAGATATGTCTAGGATCGACATTTCCGTTTTTTGAACCAGAACCAACAATACTGTAATGAATCACGTAAATAATTGTAAAAAGAATATTGTTACGTACACGGCACAAAAATTGTTGCAAGACTTATGAAACTAGCAAGCACTGATCCGAGAGCATTTTTCATATTGAAAACTTTTTATCATTTAAAGAGCAAGTAGCTCCCACGAGAGACGGATCGCAACTGATTACAGATTGTAAGGGTTGACTTAAATAGGTTATCTAAGGTAACGGCAATAACACTGGTAACGGGAATAATAATAAGTGGTGTCTTAGCCTGCAGATATAATTATTGGACTAGTTGCAGAGTTTCTACATATAGCCGGTTACATAACAGACGCATATGGGTGAATCAACTTTTTTTTGTACCGCAATTTCTGCCTTTACGAGTTTAAACCGTAATAATTACTAATTATT
>JAOTAV010026994.1:0-21160 GCA_026546445.1 Cyclargus thomasi
TAATTTAATTGTTATGCTCCTATTTAAATTATGTTTTATTAGAGACAATAAAGTTATTATTATTATTATTATTATTATTATTATTATTATAACTCATAAAATTAATTTATAGCATTGCACCGAAAAAAGTTATTTATATAAAGACAAAGGTGGTGGGTTTTAAGAACGTAGCCCACGTCGACCTCGTCGTTGTCATGCTCAAAGTCGACTTGATTCAAAAATAGACAAATACATACAACAATTTTGACTGGGAGAGTGTCACAAAAAGCTTACTGTATACAACAACCTATCACGTTAGCGGGCGAAAAAATGAAGGAAGATAAATATTTAACTGCTTAATAATTTAAAAATGTAGTGTAGAGATATTACTAAATGCTGGAAATTTATTCAAGCTTTTGTCAGATGGTATCATTAGATTAGAATATGATTTTATCATTACATTTTTATTATATTCATTACTATTCCGTAATGGCGCGGGCGCTTCGCTTCTTAGTACGTGCCCGTCCAGTGTCATAATATTGTGGCGACCGCTAACCGGTTCGGTTGCTATCAGCTGTGTAGGCGATACATTGACGGTTGTTTCCAAGGTCGGGGCAATACCTGATTTATTTTTTACACTACCCTCATGTGACAATATTTTTGTTGCTTTGCAATATTATCATCCTTGCCCTCCTTTGGACAGGCCCACACGACAGGTTAATCGACAATCATTCACAGGCGGCAGTTCCATTCAAAATCATCTAGGTTACTTGTACCCCTTTTCGAATGTATAAATCCAGTAAAATTATTATTGACCAAAGATGATTCCATTACATTTTGTAAATCATTTTGGAGCAAGTCCAACTGTTTTTGTTGTTGCATAAATATCCGCAATGCTATTTATCTCCTCTCACATCAATACTTGGTTCTTTAGTATCTGCGTAACGTTTACATGATCGAATAACACGGGCGGGAGTTTTTGTAAATCTCTCGCAACAAATATGGGCAGGTTCTCAGGATCGCTTTCTTTCAAAGTAGAAATCACATCATCAATTTCACGATTCTTTTTTCCATCACGCCTACGGGATTCCATTGTTTTCGACAACGATTCACATAACAGTCGTTTTGCATTACTTATGTCACATTCCGAAAAGGTCGTCACACATAGAGGACTAATGCTTTCTCCATCCATTGTCGATTTTATTGCATATAAAAGCTAGCACTTCATTAATCACTATGTTGCACGTAGAACACTTCACCAAGTTAGACATTTTGACTCCACTTCACACATACAACCCGACCTCACGCTGTCGGCGGTAGACTCTAAATTTAAATGATGCAGCGGTCAGCGGTTTATCGAGCAGGTGTCGTCACATATCCACATTACATTTTCCGGGATAAAATATATCCAATATCCATCCCCGGGACTCAACCATTACCAATTTTCATCAAAATCAGTTTGACGGTTTGGGCGTGAAGAGGTTACGGACAGACAGTCGGGCAAACTTTATCATTAATAAGAATAAATAACAACAGTAAATCTCTGTTACTAAAGTATTCAATGTTTTTCAACCACCCCAACTCAAACATTATCATGATCACGAAATTATTGTGGAGAGCTAAATATATTTTCTTATTATAGTTTCTATTAAATAAAAATATTGTAGCTAGCATATAATTTGTATCAAAATTAGTACTTTGCAAATTCTGTTAATAATTATTATTCTTTTTACATTCCTAATAGTCCTGTTACTATAATAAAAGTTTCTTTGATTGAATGTTTGTAGGCCAACCACACCGAAACGACTAAAATATTGAGTGAGATTGGATACAGATATAGACTATTTCGAACTAAATCGCCGTATACAGAACAACGCTGGACTTTGCGGCAAATGAAAGTATTTTTTGCTTTTTATTTTTTCACATTCATAAACCACCCAAAAAGTTTTTTCAACTCTCTAGCGTTATAACCGTTCTTGAGATACAGCCTGGAGACAGACAGACATGGAAGTCTTAGTAACAGGGTCCCATTTTCAGCCTTTGGATACGGAACCCTAAAAATTTTTTGCAAGTATTAAGCTAGACGGATTATGTATCATAGATTTATTTAAATTTTAATGCATCAAACAATTAATAAATATTGAGACTGTTTATGCCGGCTATGGGTCAAGTCGTTACGGCAACCATCTACACACACCTTTCTTCATGGATAACGAACGTTTGACGTTGCTAGTAAAGTAGGGAACGCGGATAACTTGTTTTATCAATACTTTTCACACCTTACATTTGTAAATGCAGATTGTTGTTTGCACTTGATATATGAGGATGTTATAATTTACTAAAATGTCTGAGCAAGAAAAAATAGAAGCTCGTGAACATTTTGAAAACCAGCTACGCTATGCATTTGTCAAATATGAATATGAAGAAGAAGAGGACGGTACTGAGGTAATAGTTAACCATTTATTTTTTAATTTATATACCCAAATGCGCATTTGCGCCACCCGGCTCGACAATCGCCATATTTTTTCAGCTCATAGAGTGTCGTAAGATTTATACTTTGGAATAAAAGTTCAGATAATGAAGGTCAGTAAGAAATACTTTTCATGATTTCATCTTTTTATTAAAAAAATCGTTTTTTTCTTCTAATTTGTCGTGTGTTAAAATGACGACGAAAATTAAAATAAAATTCAATAAACCATCAAAATCTAAAGCAATGATTACTCTCATTTTGCTGCAAAGTGACTTTGTTCTTAATACGGCCATTGCCGTGTATTCTTAGGCATCATAAGTGTGGTATACGGCGGCTCTATGATTACCATATTAAAATAAACAATTGATAAAGTAAACAAAAAATAAAAAAAGTATAATTTACAAATATATGGGTTTGTAAATCATACATAAAGTAGAGGAGCTACAATAACCGCTCAAACGTTCAGGCGACTATCGTCGAACAAAACTTTTTACAGTAAAACGTTCAGGCGACTAGAGAAGCCACTAAATTTTTCGCTAATATTCATACCTGGGACGCTTCTGAAAAAGCCAAAATCACTATATGTTTCTATATATAGCCGAACATATATAACCTCTTCGTTTTTGGAAGTCGGTTAAAAATTCAAAACCTATAAAGGTGAAGGTGAAGAATAAAAATAGAAGTTATTAAATAGCAATAGCATAGTACATATATTTCTTGTAATTTACTACGAATTTGTCAGGAATAACACTGACACTTTTATAAAAAACAAAAACAATGACATATGCCTAAAAGTGGACGTAAAAAACGCCTTCAATTCTGTTGACAGGGTCGCCACGTTGACCCAAATAAAGAATAAAACCTCCGCCTTTCTACCTTTTATGTTACAATGCTATCAGGAATCTTCCAAATTGATTAATTTGGAATCTACCGGAACACCCTAATTCTGTCCGAAGTCGGACGTCAACAAGGCGACCCTCTAGATCCAGCAATTTTCAGCCTTGCTATTCACCCGGTCATTGAACTTCTAAATTTCAAATTCAACGTGTAGTATCTATCTCACCCTCGCCGGCGACGCAACAACAGATTTTCAAACCCTCATCCGCGAATTCCAGATTATCGGTCTAGAATTAAACCTAGGGAAGTATGAGCTCTTTGTAACAGACAGTTGTGTAGATAGGGACAACTCCAGTTTCAAGGACCTAGCCTTACAACTATCCATAATTGATAGGAGCTCATTCATTCTCCTGGGTTCATCCATTCTAGCCGATTCATTTCCGGATTATATTCATAAAAAAGTACAAAATTTTAACGAATCTTTTGACCGTCTTCTTGTCTTTTACCCTCATTATATAGATATTTAAATTAAAAAAAATTGGAGAGCACAAGAAAACTTTGGGTAAACATTTCAATTTTTAGTTTCAAAAATAATATCCCACATCAATCATTATGGGGTTTCTTTATGAGGGCTCGTGATATTTTTCAAAGGTGTAACCTAAGATTTATCTAAGATTAGGTCCATTTTCCGCTTTAACATTAGGTTTTCCAAAGCGTTCTGTGACAAATTTTCTAGGAGTTTTGTACGGCAAAAGCTAGTTGCTTATAAAAATTATATAGAAGAAAAAACTTTGATTTCGTATATTGTTAGCCACAAAGCACTACGAGTACGTAACCCCGCAGTAGGTATAAGCAAATCATAAATTCATAAAAGTGGCATTGCATGACCTGAAGTAGGCTGTCCTTATTCAAGACAATATGTGCTCCGAGGAATTTATAGGTTTTGTTTATAAAGTAACCAGCAAGTTTCGGACGTGCTTTGAAACATGTAACATTATGGTAGTTGGACGTTTTATCTAAGCATTTTGTTTGATTTTAAAAATAATTTCACAAACAGCCTAGCAAATTTCCGATTGGCTAAAATGGAGGCAATCGAGGTAATTATTTACATATATGTAATAATCATGCACGTGACTAAAAATGTATCATAGACCAATAATAAAAATAAAAGAAACTTTTTATTGCTATCGTGAGGAATATTACTATTTCTGACGTCGCACGAATGATTTTATCAAACGACATATGGACATAAAAAGTGAAACATTAGTTCGTGATACGTTGCGACATTCTCGAATTTTTGTAACATAGCATTTCATTCTGAAAAATAAACCATAACCGAAAAGTCTCTTGTAAGGTTTGTGCGCTTAAGACAATGGATATCTCAATACTTGGTCGTGTTTTTACTAATTTCGTAAGTAGCTATGTTAAGTACTTTTGTCATGTCCAATTCGTGGAAAGAGCTAAAATCAAATGATTGTCATATGATGACAGCAAATTTTGCACTTTTGATTTATACAGGGTGTCCATTAAATTAACGATGATCCGATAACGGGTAATAGAACAAATCATGACAGTTACTATAAAAAAAAAAGCCTTTGTCATGTTTTTTTTGCAAATAATATGAATTTAAAAAAAATCTAAGAAAAAATCTTGTGTGCGTGTGTTTGTAACTGAATTCATCCCAAAGGACTGGACCGATTTTGATGAAATTTTATGTAAATTATTGGTATTCGAGAGGAATTTGAAAATGATTTAGTTTTACAAACCAATTCCGGCAGATTTCATGTACAATGTACAATATACTATTAATATTATAAATGTGAAAGTTAATTTGCTGGGATTGTGTAATCACACAACTGAACGATTTTAATAAAATTATATAAAAAGTGTATTACCCGGCTTAAAATATAGCATAATCGTTATTTAGATTAAACGCTCACGTAGGATTCCATTAATTCGAGACAGGAATCACCGTGGGTTAATTATAGTAATAATAGAAAACATACAGACATAGCTTGTATCTTTTGCTGAAACTTTAGTTGGTTCCTAGCGAAATGAAGAGTGATATAATCAAAATCATACCTTCATGCCCGCGTGTGGTAACCAATCAGTCTTCTATTGAAAATATATGTATACAATAAACATACAAATATCATGCATAAATATCAGCTTTGTTACATAATAATTGTAAACTTTTATACAAATTTATAATTAAATCGTATAAAAGTATAGATGAAACCGGACTGAATGTCTGCTTTTATATATTTATCTATGAATAATTATATATTTGAAGATATCAAAACGGCAGGCATTTTACTGCACTGAGTTTTGAAGTAAATTTTTTTGACTTGACATCTAGCCACGCTCAAAGGAACCTTTGTTGGTCATAATGAATGCCCCTTATGGGAAACCGAGGAGTATTGGAAGCAGTTGTGGAGTTTTTTGCTCATTTTTAAATCTGCCGCCGCTCTCAGTATATTTTTAAAAATATACTGGCTCGCCATGTATTTTAAGAGACGGTTGATCGCCAAATTATATTCTCCAAGTTTTATTAAAACTTAAATGAAAATTTCTATAATTTTATTTATAATCGTGGGCTTTTCTGTGACGTGTCGATGATTCCTGACGAAAGGTACGATGGGGAGACGCACGCGATTGTAATGCCGTACCATCCCTTCCATTCTAATAACACCATTATTCTTCAATTTAATTTGCATAATTAACTACTGCTTTAACAAAGTCAACTAGTATTTTAATAGTTGTTAACCAAACGCAGACAGAGTCTGTCACAGAAATTTTCCTATTCACTTTACGAAATAGCGCTTTGATTGAAAATGTTCGTGTGCAATATAAAGCCTGGATCTAGTGAGGAAGAGGAAGAAGAAGATGTGACTGACATTCTTCAGGTCGGCGTTAAAAAATTGAAAATTTTATAGCGGAACACAGATACAAAATGAGATAAGTTAATTAAATGCGTAAACGATGGGCCAATAGAAAGAATCTTGTCTGAGAGACATTTAAAATGTAATGTATTCGTGTGTAACACGCGTAGTGTTAGTAATCATTATCCTTTCTATCAATACTTAAAAAAGTTTTTTTTTTTGTTAAAAATGGGGTCGTATCCACAAAAATGGGGCATGGGCTTTTCGTCCATATCCTTTCTTGTTATTTTTATGTTTAGTTTTTGTAGCAAGGATCTCATCCAAACTTCATGTTTGAATAAACTAAGTATATTTATTTTTTAAGAGCTGAGATTAAATCGAATGGAGGAAATATTGAATAAATGACTAAGTCTGGAATACATCTGTGAAAGCTCTTTGAAACGATAATATTAGGTAAAACTTAAGTACGGACACTGCAATTCTTGAATTCAATTTTATGCAAATATGTACTCAATTTAGTACAATAATAGATTGTTATTATAGTACAATATTGTTTTGAAGAACAATGTTAAAAAATGGTTTTAAATCCAAATAAAAACAATGTTTATGAGCAAGAGTCTTGGACATGCGTAGATTTAAGCTAGAAATTTTGTGCGTCCAAATTATTTATTTAAGTATGTTCAAATACTTATAGAAACGGCGAGAAGAATGCGAACGCAAAGCAAGAAGAGGGGAAATGGACCCTCGCCTGGAATTCACTTTTCAACTGTTGTTGGATGGTACAGGCTTACCTAGACATGCTATAATGGATCATGTTTTTGAAGGAAATATGGTATGTATTAATATTTTTCTTTGACTTTGAACATCTTTAAAAATTATATTCCACTTAAACTTCTTATATTTTTAGCTCGACGACATTAATCAGTTATTTTTGCCCCACATGAGAAATAAGCTACTTTGGTACTATCAAGACGTCGAAGAAGTTGAACAAAGGCCACAAGCCGAAAACAGTAAGCAAAGACAACAAGGACAAGTCAAACAATCCTCATCACAAGTGACACTGAAAAAAAAATTATTTTTATCAGATGGTTGGGATGTTAAATTCACTGGCATATGCATTTATATGTTTAGAATTAACGTCAGCAAACAGTTACCAGAAGAAGGATTTCATAAGGATTTGTAAGTGTTAAAACAAATACATGCAAAGTGCCACAGAAATTAACGATAAGCCGAAACGGGCAATTACAGTACAGTCGGCTAAATATTGGAGTAGCAGTTTTTTTTAATGTTAGTCAAAACCTTTAGCAGGTATGTTTATATTTTAAATGGTTATATAAAATCTATATGTCACTGGGTTAGACATAGTTACGAGATATAATAAAAATACGGAAATTGTAATATTCGTGTCCTCAGCACCTAAAAGTACATTAAGACCATCAATTTTCTCGTTATTTAAAACCATATAGGTAATATAAAAAATACATAACAAAGATTTTTTAAACATTTTTCTAGTGACTGGCACGACTTGTCCCAGTATCGCCCGTTTTCGGATTATTATTAATTTTTGGGACGCCTGTACATAAAAAAAATCTAAGATTTACTACATACTTTTCTTTTCAAATTACACTAGGTTTTGCGGTATTCTAAATGCAGATAAAGTTGGATTGGTAACGGCAATCGAAAGAGTTATGGAACATGTATATATGAATGCATTAGCTCATCCTAGCACTGACGGAGATGAAGATGAGACACGTTTTCCGATTGTTAAAAATCAATTGTTACCCGGACTACGATCATTTTGCAGTGCTTTGAAGGGTTAGTAAATTAGTGCTATACAGAAATTATTCAAGCATTGTACGAGTGCATATTTAATATTACTATTAATAACAATGCCACGTCCTAGAAGACTGAAATGGAAGGCGTTTGATAATAAGAAAACTGGTGAGCAATGTGATTCACGCGTCGATACTTAAAGGAATATTCAAAGATGAGGAAGTTCATATTCCAAGGATTCCGATGATCCCCACGGATTTGCCCTTTGAGTTTAAACGAATTCAATCTCGATTCGTCTTGCCCTCGCTATGACGATCAACAAATCACAGAGCCAATCCTTAACTATTTTTGGCCTCAATCTAGAAAATGCATATTTTTTTCGTGGTCAATTGTACGTGGTATGCTCACGTTTCGGCAAACTATCCGCTTTATTTGCTCTTACACATGACCAAAAAATAAAAAATGTCGTTCACCACAAGGTGTTTGAATGATAATCCGATTAATAAATTAATCCGAGTGTATCCCAAACTGCAAAACAAAGTTTTCAATCATTTTTTTCTGACATGTGTTTGAAGGATTTTTTTATTATTATTATTATTTTTATCCTAATTTTATATTAATAGTAATTTGTATCATTATATTACGTTTATCTAAGCATAAATTAGTTCAGCTAAAGGGTAACGCGACATCCGTTGACTATTAGGCGGTACAAAGTTCTCTGGGTAAGCTAGTATAATAAAGAAAAGATTGAAAAAAGAATATTATCTTTTAAACTTTCGTAGAACTATTTATCCAAGTATTGAAATTAGAAATCTCTTTGACAGTCAGAGAAGGTGAAACAGGTACAGATCGTGGGTTTAAGTAATTTGCTTAGATTATATCAAACCCAGCCGACAGATCACGACTTACATGGAGTTGATATATTGCGACCAAATGACGAAGTCCATAAACTGGCTATCTTTTGATTTCCCCCCTTATACAACAATAGTGGCTCTAGACCTATATGTAATTGCTATTTCCCTTGAAGTTTGTAAGTAAACTAAACACTTTATTCCTTAAACGCCTGAAACATGTGTTGTTTTTTATATAATAATAAGGATATAAAGAATAAAAATATATAAGCCAAACGGCTCAACGCTATTTTTGTGACATTAGATATTTTTATTTACAGTGTGCGAAGACGTATGTAACCAAGTGAATATTTTCCACGATGGACAATCTCTCATGGAAAACATACAAAATCCGAATGACCTCAAAGAATTAGCTAAGGTTCCTTCAACAATAACTTTATTGGAAAACAGAGTAAACGAATGGATAAAAAAAATAATGGAGGTAAATAACTGCAAGAATAATTGAAACTTATTTTCAAACCCTGAATCCACCCGTTTGTTTGTTATCGAAGTTATTAGGTTCTTCAGTTTACTGTATAACTCTTAACGTTAAATACGATATTTAACGTTAAGAGTTATAGAGAAAACTGTCCTTTAAAATCGAACAAAAGAAGCATACGGTGGCTACTATAACAGAAATATTCAATAGTACCACGTGACCAACACCATATTTACGCCACCGAAAATAATATATGATAGTGAAATTTACAACGGTAAACCAACTGAGGGATACCAACTATTCGTAATACTGACCAGCTGTTCAGAATTCGTAGCAAGAAAACAAACGGATTGATTTTAGAAATTCTTTAATCCTGTGGAGACTGGGGACACGGTTCAGACTTCAGAATAAGGAACATGTCGACTTCAACTAAGTTCATGCATGCAATGGCAAACTTCATTAACCTTTCAAACTTGTTATTTGAAAGACGTCAGGAGTCTAAAACGGCCAATAAACCTTTTTTTTATAGTACGTTGTAGGATTCGTCTTTTTTTTATTTAGATTTTAAGCGAAAGTGAACAACTACGAAGAGAAGTAGACTCAAGTGGGCCGCAAGATGAGTTAGAGTATTGGAAAAAAAGAGGTGCTCAGTTTTCACAACTTGCATCGTATTTACAGGTAGCTTTTTACTTTACCACATACATTCATTTACAGAAATAAAATATTTGAGAATATACAAATGTCATAATTATGAATTATGATTTTAGGATAAGGAAGTACAACTCACTTTGTCGTGTCTGCAATTGGCTTGTTCAAAAGTAATAAAACAATGGAGAGATACTGATCACAAAATAACATTTTGCTACAACGAAGCTAAGGACAACGCTAAATTCATACAGGCGATGGAAAAATGCTGTCATTCTTTATATTTAGACGATCCTGTCAAGATAAAGGATTCTATTCTGAATTTATTACAAACTGTCAGACTAATACACAGTGTTTCTCAATTTTATAACACATCAGAAAGAATATCGTCATTGATGGTTAAGGTAATAAAGGGTGAAATTAAAACTTTTGTTAATGTATGCTTCTGTTTGTGTGCTTATATGTTTCCGGCTGATTCGAACTTGAGAAATAGAGAGGAAGTCAGTTGAGCTCTTGTTACATTGCTGTTTAGTTTATTTTGTTTACATGAGACATCGGAAACTAAAATAATACTTCGTGCTATTTTGGTTCCTTGCTTCCATATGCAAGGGACCAAAATTACACAAAATATATTCGAGATAGCGATAATTTTTTTTTATCGCTGCTACATTATGATAAGAAAAACAAGTTTGATATTTAGCTTTTTTTATATTAATCAGAAAGTAGCAGAATTGTAGCTCAGATTTACATATCGCTTTTCGAATTATTAACAATTCAAGCACTTTAAAAACTTTTGCAATAATGCAAAAAGTAAACATTTTTGATTGAGGTGCAATGTTATACATTTTTTGATACTTGACCTTAAAACAGGCTATAGGCCGATCAATCTAATTTTTTCATGTTCCCTATTTCTGACTATTTCAGCTGACTGACGTTTACAATTACACCATTTTATTTCCACATTTTAGATAACAAACCAAATGATAGAAACCTGCAAACAATATATTACTTGCCGCTTCAAAGAAACAATTTGGTCTCAAAATCGTGAATTAGTCCGAAATAAATTAATACACTGTATTAATTTAAATAAAACATACCGAGACACATATATTTTTGTGAAGAATCAACCATTCCTGCCTAATACCGAGCAATTTAGTTTTTCGGAAAATTATGTTTTCGGAAAATTTGATACATTCTGTAACCGACTGAATAAAATTATATCTATGTTTGATTTAATGGATGATTATAATTATTTATTTGAAAAACGGATGGAGGGTCTACTATTAGGTGAAGGTGAGAAATGAATTGTATATATTTGGTATTAATTACTATAACCTTTGTATTGCTTCAGTTGGGTCTCATGCGACGTGTTTTCGTCTTGTTTAACGTTCTCGTTTAAATGTTGAAATAAATAATGTTGAAATAAGTAAGGAGGAAAACAATAACCATACAGAATGCAGGGGATGTGTATGTTAAGACAACAAATTTTGATAACAACATGACTTTTAGGGAATATGCGTAGGAGACAGAAAGCTTTATATATTGTTTACAAAATTGACATATAAATTAAGTTTAAATACGATTTCAAAATAAGCATAGTATATTTTCGGGTGAGTCCTTAGACTTTTTAAAAAGTAAGTACCTTAGACTTTTTGATTCACCCGAAAAACTAATTTAAAACACAGGTCGAAATCCAACTTCCGTAAAGAATACTAAATTTGTTATTTTCTTTTTTAGACTTAGAAGAAGCAATTCATTTCTTCGGAGAAGCAAAAAAAGCTGTTACCTCTTGCCAATATGATTACCTAGATTACAGGAATAATGAATTTGATAAAGACTTCCAGGCTTTTGAAGACAAAACGAATGCTCTGAGACAATCAATCGGAAACACCATAGAAACAAATTTTTCAAGTGTTTGGGAAACACCGCAAGGGATAAAGTTTTTGACAAGATTTGAAAAGGTAACTAAATATCCGTTCAGTATGATGTAACAACGTTATTATATTTTGTATCGATTATAAGTACTAACATTAAAATTAGGTAGCATCGTACAGTGATCACATTAAAACATTATTTTCATTTTCAAAAAAAAATTAAGGTCAGCAAGAAAATAGAAATATCTAAGCTTGGCGAAAAGTATAACAGAGTGTTAAAATACAGTGAAAAAGAAGTTGATAAAATAATGAAGATGTTCAAGAGACAAAAAGACGATCCACCTTTACCACGAAACTATTCGCCCGTTGCAGGTAAATTTAAAAGACGTCGCTTGTGCTAGGCCTATTGCATTCGCGCGTATAGTGTCACCCCTTCTAATAATCCCGGCTAATCAGTAGGGCTTATTATAAAGATTTTTAATTTAATATTCAAATTCAGTAGGGCCTCGGATGAGAGTTTTTTTTTATTAAAAAAGGATTTTTCATGTCTCTTCGTATTTTTTATTTTAATTTAAATTTTATTATTATAATGAATATTTAAATATATATCTCGAGGTTCAAATTAGCAGTGTACGACGGTGACGCAGCGCGAGAGTCTTTTTTATTTATTTGTCGATATATGTATCTATTCAATAGCATAAAATTTTATATAACGCGGTAACTATATATTATCTCGAAATAAAAAGTAGTCCACCTGTTATCTAGACTTAATAGCTATTAAACAAAAAGATTTATTCGAATGCGTCCAGCAGTTCCGTAGATAAGCGCGTATAAACATATAACGTTTTTTTTATTTGTCAATTTATGTTCTATTACTGTTCCTTCACCACATTAATTATTCTGCAAAAATATGAAATGTACAGAAAAGCCAATTTTACTGTTTTATTGTAATATTTATAGATATTGTTATTATAACGCTACTATGCTTAAAAGATGTTTTAATTCCATACCCTAAATTTTATTACATCGAAACATACCAACTGACGATTGACAAATTACACGACAACCTAGTAAAAGCGTCTTAAAATAAATTACTCAAGTAACGTTTCAGTACAAATAATATTATCATTTTATTAACACTCTTTAGTCAAGTTAGTAATTAAACAAAAAAATTACAATACTATTTTAAATAGGTGACAATTGTAATATTGCCAGAGTTATACCAGTATATGTAAGAAAGTGCGCGCTTGAGCGCAGTCGTCAACATTATAATTGTAGGTTTTCTAGCGTGGCTAGGTCGGAATTTTAACTTAATAGTAACGTAGCACGATTAATATTCACTTTAGCAATTTTTTCGAGTAAGTCTTCTGTACTTGTACTAATATTTATTCTGTACTTGTACTTATAAAGCTGACTAATGTGTGCGCATACCAAAATGTCAATGTGTCAATAGTGTGTCACTGTCATTGGTTGTATTCGTTTCAGTTTTCTATCGTGCAAATCCATCATTGCCCAGGTCAAAATCATAATGTCTTGTCATAGCAAAATCATAGTCACAAAAGTTGTATATATTTTGACGTAGATTTTGACGCTTAATGTTGCGTTTGACGAGTGACGCGATTTTAACACGCGCAATGAAGGATTTGCGAAAATTGAAACGTATACAACTACTTTAGCGGAGCCTCGTGTCGATAGTAAAAGGGCGGTCATCTTGAGACGATAGTTGGTACAGAGCGCCGCAAGCACACCTTCAACAATTTGGAATTCATCGTTTTAATTAGGAAACATTTTGTGTAATCGAGAGTTAATTAAAGCTTTAGTGATTACGTAATGCTCGCGCAGTGTCATTATTATTTCACGTAAAAACTTTGTTTCCTTAACAACATTATGTATTTCAAAACACCACCCACCCGTACCCACGTTACAAGATAATTATGATGTACGCCACCCCGAGCTTTCAAATAGAAAAAGCCTGTTGTATCATAAGTAGAGATGACAACACAACGCAATTATTTGTCTTGTCCATCGCTACCGCCCAGATGGTCGAATTGCACTATAGTACTTCTAGTTAGTAGTATTTATAACTCAATGGAAAATAATAAATTTTATTTACCCCAGATAGACAATAATATGACCCTTATAATACTTTTATTTACTGTCGTAGGTCGCATTAAATGGGCCCGGTGTCTAATGTATAATATGAAAGAAACAGTAGAGAGCGTTTGTGCTCATCCGGTCTTACATGCTTTGCCTGCGGCTGCGGACATGATGAAAAAGTATTCAGCTACACGTAATCTAATTATAAACTATGAAGATACAATGAGGGCGGTATGGATGAATCAAAATGTATGTACTTATTTTAATACCATATTATGTACATCAAAATTACCATAAGACTAAGGTAATGTAGGGAGATTTAACAATTATAGCAATAACTATACCATCAATTTATTTAATTTAATTTTTCGAATAAAGTTACTGCTTTTAAATTTATATTTCTTTGCATTACAGATTTGGGACGTAGATGACAGTCTCACAAATAGTCTGTTGAAAATTGATAACTCCGGCAGGCTAAGTGTCAACTTAGATCATAAAATAAAACTGCTTATTCGAGAATCTGATTGTTTGATTAAGATGGGTCTCGATCTTCCTATAGTTTGCCACTCTCTTTACTTCAAAAAAGAGTACTTTACTCTAATCAACGATTCCCTTCAGGTATAAAAAAATTGTGTATAATTTTTATTATACCTAAAGATTTTCATTCTTAACGCAGAATTTTTCGAAGCTGGAAGCAAATGTTACATATTTATTAATTATTTGGAATAAATTAATTATTCATTTGATATATTCTTTGCAGTTTTTATTGCAAGACTATCTACGGACTGTCCGACAAGTAAAATTAGAAGTTCGACCGCTATTATTACCTCAAGTTGTAAGATTATCTTCGCTACTGCTACCAGGTCTGCGAAATGTTTCTTGGACTTGTGAGGATTGGAAAGAATTTATTGATCAAGCTAATGGAGCAATTAAAAATTTCGATGTCTTAGTAACGAGAGTTCACGACATTTATGTCAACAGAATAATTTATGTATTAGCTGGTATGCAAGAGGTTACGCTCGTTACATTGCCAGGTAATGTATGTTTTGTAAATTTAATGTCTGGTGCCAAATTAAAACCAGTGTTATGGTATGTCATTTGGAGAACAAATATTTATTTTTGTGGCAATTGTATTTGTTACAAAAATTGGATTGAAAATACGATTTTAGTTTGTGAATTTAACCGACACTATTTGACACCTTTATTAAAGGTGTTTAAAATCTGTTTATAGTATTTTTTTAAAAAAAAACCCCAATCCACGGAAAAATTGTTTTCAACTCTTGCGATATTCTACAAAGAAAGGAAATACCATATTATTGGTATAAACGTATTTAAGATATTTTACTGAGTTTTTATTTTATACGGTGTGCCTATTTATCCGGTTACTGTAAGAGTAATTTATAATTATTTATCCGGGTATATTTTAGTTTTTTGTTTAAAAAAAAAAAATGAAAAAAAGAATGATAGCCGGATAATTAACAGATACATTTCTGACTGAGTTTACTAGTCCGGTAATTTTTCAGTTTATCTGACATGATGATAAATTTTTAAGTACGGGGTTTTGATGTAAACGGAGTAATGAATTTATTTAAATAAAATTTATTATTTCATTCAATTTATATTTTTTTAAATGTATATACATTTATTATTTTAATAATTACAGGCATTATTATAAGAAAAATATCTGTAAAGCCTTTTTGACGTCAGAAATATAATTAATCCAAGTCAAAGGAAAAATTATCTGTTTCGTTCAGAAGTCAAAAATCTGATATCTCTGCTTGTTAGAATATCAAATGCCACAAGTGCTGAGATTCAGTGGCAAGTGTCTCAATAGACGAAGCGTACAGTCGATAGCTTAATAAATTTTGATGTGTTTGAACATGGACTAAAAGTTTGTTCACGTGCCCCTGAAAAATTTATAAATGCTTTAACTACAGATAAGGATGATTTAGTTTACCTCCCGACGGATCTTCATCAGAAATTATTTCTGCATGAATTTAATTATTTTTCAAACTCTCCAAGGTTCCTCATTGTAGCCTATAGTCTAGTCCGTATTGAACAAGTCTGTTTTAAACTATCCTAGTGAGGATCACTTGGAATTTATCTGGTTTTAATGATTTATTACTGATGATGTGATGATTTATAGTTGAATAAAAAAACTGTAAATGTTTACCAAATAATTACCAAAGTTACCTCATTACTCCTAATTAATAAGTATCAATTTATAAAAATACTACCAACATAATTTTTTATCCCATTACTACTTCAATAAAGTAATTCACTGTTTTCATTTTATCAAGTTATTTATTTAGTTTCACTACTTCAACAAACACTAAGGATATGTTCATGTATAACCCACATTTTTTTGTAGATTGATAATTATGATCGAGCCTTAAGGTACACCAGGTTTACCATACGATTGAAGCTTTCTAGAGTTACGTAAATAGGTTATCTATTTTTTCGTTGACGTATAATAAAAAAATTGACAACAGAACTACCTACAATAATTTTATACATACAGCTTTTATTATATAAAAATAATAAAAGCAAAGCTCTTAGGTCTTAATAAAAATTGACTTGAGTTCTTCATTAATTAATAAAAAAAAGTACAGTTTTTGTGCGAATAGAAAATTTTTATATGACCGGATTAATAAAATAAAATTATTCGTACGGTATCCGGACAAATAATTATAAATTACTCGTACAGTACCCGGATAAATAATTATAAATTACTCGTACAGTACCCGGATAAATAGATCCACCCTTAAATGACATTTCGGTTCTTAAAAATAGTTTCTTAAGAATCGAACTAAGAAATCTGATTTTATTCCATGATAATCAGAGACACTGAGACATGTAGAAAGCATTTAGCTTAATCTGACGTGCTCGAGTAAATCCAAAAGGTCCCCTCTTCGGCTCCCCCACTTCTATAATTTGTAACGGATTTATATGGAAAGGTACCAATTTAATTATAAACGTATTCATGACTCGTTTATACTCGTTGTCGTTGCATAGCGTAGTAGAACCCATTTTTGATCCCATTTCAGTAAATCTATCTATACTTTTTTATATAAATTGAGGCTTTAAAACTAACTTACCAATGTAACGTGAAAATTGTGGGTTTTATTTCTCACGAGATATGTCATGCAAAAGAAATAAATAAGACATATATTTTAGCAAGATGATTAAGTACAAGGTGTGTTAAAATTATAAGGCATTCACTTTACCCACTTTAGCCATATTTGGGGTTGTTACAAGTGGCAATAACTGGGCAGTCGGTATCGATCCTGACCGAGCATATAAATCCACGGCACCTGCGGGACGCGGCCCAAGTAGATTTACTACACCTTATATGATGGTATATTGCCCAGCTGACTCAAACGTTGTAGTGAAATATGCCGAGAGGTTTTCATCTCGTGGCTCGTTACGTGCAGACAGGACTCAATCTATGGGTAACTTTGAACAAAAAATACGTACTATTTGGTACTACATGATGCCTGAGGCGAATCGGTTACTAGACGGGAACCGTACATTTTCGAAATTAAAAGTATCCTATGTCTATATATATACTAAATGTGATGTCACACCATGGTCTCAGCGATCGCTGCTAATACTGAGGTGAAGACCATTTTTGGTATGACACAATATATAATAATAAGGAATTTGTATATTTTTCTTGTTTTTTCACGTGTCATTTTTTGTCGATATTGTGTTGTGTGATGTGCAAAATAAATGTTTTTTATCTTATCTAAGTCCTCGCAAAGTATCTCCATACCAAATTTCAGCTAAAGCTACTGTAAAAGATTGACAGATTTTGCTGAAATTTGGATTTTCGCACTTATAATATTAGTTACTAAGTATGGGATATGGATATTGCCAGCTAACTCAACCAAATTTTCACCTTAAACACTCCTATACGTTTCTATCAAACTCAACATTTAATTATTCGAGGATTACTGTAAGTGAATCCACCTACCGATCACGCGACAGGTGATGATAGTTGACTCGATGAAAAAAAATACAATAACTCCCCCAAATAAATCTTTAATCCCGTTTTTTCGTTACATTTTGGGTTTAAAATATATACAAATTTTATATATATAGTATTGCTCATTCAAACTCACAGTGAACCCACCTATTTAAGTATATAAAAACTGTCAATTTTTTTAATTATCCAAACAATATCCCAAAATGTTTATTTTTTCCCTCGATGTCTGTCGCCAATCTCTCAGGAAAAGCAAGCTGGAAATCCTTAATATTACAAATGCTTAAGTGTCTGTTTGTCTGTCTGTAACATCTTCAGGCCCAAATCCTTTAACTGTTTATATTGAAATTTTGTACTAAGGTTCTTTAAGTCCCGGGGAAGGAAATAGGATAATTTTAATGACAGAGAATTGTACGGTTCATATGAACTCACCAACTTAATCTTGCTGCTGGCCAGCATCTTCAGCACGTTATGTTTTCCCGAGAGCTGGTGCCAGGGGAGAGCTTTGCAGCCGTCGTGCAGCCTCACGCGGTTGTGGGTGACCACTAGCACCAAGTGGGTGTGATGGCTGACAACCCAGGAGACCGACTTGAGGTGACCGCCGTTGAGGCTCTCCAGGAACACTGGAAGTTTTAGTTACAAGACTGGTATTAACACAGAAGTTTGATGTTCAGATGCATAACGCCGTTTGTATATTTAATTGCGGTTCTCTGGATTTTTATTAACAAAACGAATTTTGTACGGTAAAATCTCCAGGACCCTTTTACTAAGACTTCGATGTCTGTCCGTATGTCTGCCCCCAGGCTGTATCTCAAGAACGGTAAGAGCTGGAGAGTTGAAATTATCACAGAATATGTATTTCTGTTACCGCTAAACAAAAATACTAAAAAAAAAGATAATATATCAAATATTTAACAGTGGTTCTCATACAACAAAGTACAAACGTGTTTTTTTAAGTTTCTTCTTGAAATTCAAAACTAAATTATTTTTATTTTATTTTATCTTTCTGGTTTAGTACATATGGCGCCGCAGTAGGTCTACATCGCGCTATCGCTCGTTAGAAAGTGCAAAGCTCAAGGTGTTTACTTTCAGAACTTCCTCAATTTTTGCGCTTTCCTGGTACGGAACCCGTTGTGCGCTAGTCCAACTCGCCCTTGGTCGGTTTTTTGAAGTCTTACCCTTATTGTTCTTGCCGTTGTAGAAGACGGAGACTACATGGTCACTGGTGTCCTTCACGTGGAGTATCTCCTCCCGACCCTGGCCGCCACGTGGACCTCGGAGGGTGATGGCCACCTCGGTACCACCAGCTGAGGCCGCTATGGCGTCGTTAGTGGCTTCTGGAAGTAAGAGGCCGAATTAAATGGGAGCAATTTTTTGGCATTGAAGGAGATTTCGTAGAATGAAATAGAGTTTTGAGAAACATTTCGCCTGAGTAGAGTGTAGCTGTCCTTTTCGACTATTTCTTTTACGTTTGCTGGCCAAAACTCTTAGCACAATTAATTGAGTATTTGGTGGTATTTGGTGACACACAAAAAATGTATATATTAATACGCGAGCGGAAAACTTTGTATCTTTTTTTACGAAAGACGCGTAAATGTAAAAGCATGAAATTTCTCCCAGTTATATTTGATATGGAGGAGGCGCGTGAAATACCAAAAATACTTTAAAATATGCTTTAATCCTGCATATTTTTAGAAAATAAATCGCTACCTACACCACCACACGCACACTTCAGTATTTTACCGACAACAAGATTATTTCGGTCGGATAGAATGCTACTTTATGACATAGACTACAGGTTTCTCGTTCTGGGTTGAAGGTGGACAAACGGCGTCAAGCTGGTGGCTCCCCGGTCATCGCGGTGCGCGAACGAAACCGAATAAAATTCTAAATTAAAGATAACTTTTTATGAACTGGGCTATAGGTTTCATTTTACCGACACCGGGAGTATTAAAAGATACGCTATTGCTTTGTAGAGCGTAATGGCTACGAATCTACGGCCTAATTCATAAAGCAGCATTTTGTTCGAATTTTGCCGGTCGCCACTGTCATCAATCATCAAAGTCATCATCAGGTGTCTTTGTCGAAACCGGCCGTGTATTTGTTATAAATTTGTAAAATCGAAGTGAATATAGTGGAAATAGTGCATGAAAATTTTGTAGCTAGAGTCTTATTTAGTTACTACTTGATGCCCCCAAGTTCGTTTTTTTAAAAAAAAAGGATTATTTTATCATGTTGGGTAGACTTAATGGCTATTAAAGAAATAAAGATTTTTTTTAAATCCGTCCAGTATTTCCGGAGATTAGCGCTTACAAACAGACAACTTTTTTGTCGATTTGTGTTCTATTACTATTCCGCAGCCCCCACATATTGATTAGTTTGTAAAAATATTTAATATCACACACACAGATGTATTTTTCATCAACGAGTACGTAGTAAAGTAAGTAATACTATTCTTCAAATTTAAAATATTGACTACAAAACTAAAAAATCCAACTTAATATTGAGTATATTGAACACTAATAAATTGTATTGTCTGTCTGTTCAATTCCACTCAAGTGCTTTGAGTGTCTAGGAGCTGGACACAACTCAATCTAATAATATGAAAGCATTATTTTGAAGGTCGTCTGTAAGTTAATAAAATTTTAATTGTATTTTGTTCTTTAGACATATAAGTGACCAAATGTTCTGATATTTTGTTTATTAGCTACTAGCTTTTGCCTGTGGCTTCGCACGCGTGGAATTTGAAAATCGCAAATAATTACGAATATTTTGGGAGCGCTATGTTTTCCGATACCGGATGTAGCCTGTGGTACCTACTCCATCCTTTTATCCTTTTGACTAAGTCTATGCCAAAAATCAAGTCATATTATATATACCTTTACGCTTATACCCTTTGAAATGAAAACTTTTTACTGAGATGATTTGAAGCTCCCCTACTGGTCGGGAAAAGAACTAAATTTGACGTAATTTGCAAATGGCCGCTTAGTCATGAATGAAAACAAGGACATTTAATAGTGCTGTAACTTGTTAGTTTTCTGTCGTAAATAATTATATCGATATCTGTAACATAACTGTATGAAGGAAAGAAATATTTGATGATAAATTAATGCAGACATATATTTATGTATTTAATGCAGATAACATTTTATTTTCAAAAGAAACCTCACTACTTCACCCCGCCTACGATCGCATCATAATATTTTAATTAATATAATAATATAATAATATCTATGGACGCTTCACACCACGTCAGTCTGGCCCTGTGCTAAGTACCCGAGGGACTTGT
>JAOTAV010027015.1:0-21155 GCA_026546445.1 Cyclargus thomasi
GGGAACGCTGTAGTTTGTTGGTTATTGGGTTTACTATATGGGCTCATACACATTGCATTGAATTCTCCAGAGTCTGAGGGCTTTGAAATTCTTATGTAGTGTGTATGATATTTTTTTATTGTAGTGAACCTAGTGACTGATAAATAGTGACGTTGTTGGACTTATTGGTCGTGGGATTGTTGTTATCGTCCACAGAGCTGCGGGATCTCGCGGTGTGGGGTTGCAATCCCTAATGTTGACGTTCTAAAAAAATTTGATTTAATTTTACTCAGAAATAAATATATTGATTTTGATTTACCATACCGTTTACTGGAATATGTTATTATATAGCTTAGGTTTTTCTGAAAGTTACGCCTCTACGGCGTAGGCCTCTCCTTTCAAGTAACGTGACGTCAATTGAGTTATATCATATGACGTGATAAAATGCATCTATTCCTATGTACTACCTGACTTCTATTATATACGCTGGACTGGACGATACCCTTTGAAATGACTGCTCTTTACCGACACGATTTGAGTGTAGAAACGAGTGGGAAAAGAAGTAAATCTGACGTAATTTGTAAATGGTCGTTTTAATTTTATTTTGTTAACAAGGAGTTTGAAGCGATAAATTTTGTTTGTTATTTCGTATTACTTTTTATATTATAGTTTACATATAGTTTATGTTTAAATAAGTGGTGGAAGTTCATAGGTAAACTATAAAAAGAGTGTGTAAAACTCATTTCTTCGTTCCTTCACTCGTTCCTTTCCCGCTCGTCACTGCCATTAGCGGCAAAATACCGCATACCAAATCACCTTACCATAGCTAGGCTTAATGCAGCCGAATATGATCGTGGGTACAAAGGGCGGCTCAAATAGTATGGCCTACACTCATAAAAAGTGGAAATCCTTCACTGGTATCTTGTCCCCGACGTCGCCGGCTATTGTCGGCAACATTTGACATGTTTATATCCGGCCTGTGCCAAGAATTAGGTAGATATATATGGCATGCTGCATCCCATTTTACCCGGCGCCCTGGGCAGTCGCCTAGCGTCCTAGCGCCTGTATGAACACAGTATGAATGAGCGATAAGAAACGACTTCAAACTCTCATTCTGCCAATTAAGAATTAACTTTATCAGCTATCAGGTTTCAGTTCAATGAACTCACCGATCCGATTCGCAGGGTACATTTTCAAGTTGTTCTTGCTAGTTTTGTTAGACTTGAGTCTTGATGCAAGGTTATGGAGGGTAAAGGCAGATTAGAGCTAAAATGGGAATAGGGATCCCCCTAGGATTAGGGAAGTTAACTAACAAGAGTTAGTCGCGATGCTATCGCCTATCGCGTTTGGAATCGCTACAAGTAGTCGCCAAGAGCTAGGGGCCATATAGGTATTTAACTCACTTTATTATAAAACTGAAATTTAAATGTTTATTAATTGTTATGTCACGCCTAATATGCTCAAGTCCCGGATTTATACCTAGGAAATCCCGGATATACCTTTTATGGAATTTGGCAAGCCTACACACAGGTGTCTTGGACCATATCAACTCATTATAATGCAGTCAATGCACTGTAACGGAAACATTTGGGTACGATTCCGATGTTAACGATTTTATTAATATTACGTCTAAACTGGGTTAAGTTCATTTTATTTTGAGATTGCAACAAATACTAAACATTGCAACTTAATTTTCAAAATTAACTTTATGTCTGGTTTACACGTATTAAGTAGATTAGTTAACTAAATTTTAAGTGACTTAACTTGGACTTAATTTTGTGTTTACATGCAGTTGATAACTGCAGGTTAAATTAAAATGAAGTTAACTTCTTATCAACTTAATACATGTAAAGCAGACATTAGTTTGGCTACTATAAGTTGAACCTATGAAAACGCTTCCAAACAAAAAAAAATCAAACTATTAGAAATAATGTTGCTAGTCAAAATAAATGAAGGGTTCAGCTTATAGTAGTCAGATTGATACATTTTTTTAAACTGTAACGCAAAGTACCAATGAATTTAGTTGTTTTTTACGTGGCTATATTGCTTTGTAGTAGACAAGGAGAAAAAAAAAGAAACTTGTGGAGCATAGGGGATTTCCACAAGTTACATACTTTGCAAACATGAAATACACATATTATATAATAAATGATGATTAAATATTTATTGTAACTATGATTACTTATTACTTATTGTAAATACCTTAGCACTCACAAGATGATACAAATGGTGTATAGTTGTTGTAGTCCACGACAAAGTTTAAAGTCATTGATCCCGAACTCATCACTTTCATATTTTATACTTCACGAATGCTGGATGTTGCCATATTAGGTGAAAGAGGGCCATTGTACACACCCTTAACGTTTTTTAAACATTTTTTTAACTTAATACATATTTTGTAGAGTAGTCTGTAGGTTGTTACTTGTTAGACTTATAAGTAGGTAAATTTTTCTTAAAAACTATGCAACGCATTAAAATGCTTTTTTGAAATAAATTTTTTGTGTATTGTCTGTAAAACTTGAAATATATACGAAACTATAATATTTAACAAAACAACGTTTGTCGGATAATTATTGCCGAATTTTGAGAGTTGTTTACCGTTTGATGCGACGACCGTTTGATAAGGGGTTATCGACGACGAACTGACGAATGTGGTGCCCAAATTTTTTAAATTTCTTTTTCTTTTAATAAATAATAATGGCTGATGCGTAGAATAGTGTATCAAATATATTATTCTACGCATCAGCCAATAGAGTTGTAGGCTTCGTCTAGAAAATAGTCACAACAATATTATATAAATATTTACAACTCATTACATCCGTCACAACAATATAGGGGCGTAAAAATAAAGAATTTTATCTAGATTCTATTTATATTATCTTAACTATATCTGCGTACCTAATAATTAAAAATCCTTTTAGTAGTTTAGGTGAGACTGACAGACAAACACACAAACTTTTACATATATAATATCACAGTGTGATAAAGTTAATGTAAATAGTATAAAATGTTGCTGTGTGGTCACAGTATTGACCTATCTCGTACGTCACAGAGGTCTCGTTTCTCGATAGAGCCCCAGTACAACATCTGCCGTGTAGGACCCCTAGCGCGCAGGCGTACTATTTCGGCCATCAGTCGCGCACCACGAGGGGTTATAACACGTTGACGAGGTTAGAAGTTCATTCCCAAACATCATTCCAGTTTTGTGAACGAAAATGACGGAAAAACAAGAAGCCCCGGCGCCGGAAACCATAGGATTGCTAGACAAAAAGGTTAGTTTTTTCGAACAGTTCAGTTTTGGTGCATGACATTGCGAGGTCAAAGGTTATTTTGACTATCGTTGAACATTGAAAATGTAATATTTCAAATCAATAATGATTATTTGATAGGAATATTATCGCACATCACACATGTGTAGTGTACTTGCCTAGTTTGTTAGTGAAGCGTACCATATTATTCTAAACTAAACCTTAATATAAATATTCATCTAAATATATAGGAGGCAAAATGAATGAAAATAATTCTAAACGATTTATCAAGCGCGCGCATTTGCTTGAAGTTAGGTTAGAAAATTTAAATTTGTTTTGGAATATAATTTGGCACACCAATTTAAGATGTATGTGATTTGTCTTGTATTTACTTTTCGATATTTGTTTTACTCTCAAAAGTAAATACTCCATGGGCCTTGGCGCCAAGCAGAAAATACGATAAAGTTTTTGCCTACCCGGTTCATCACTTTTAGTAGGTGCGAGTACCCATCTCTCATTGATAATAATTTTCAATGAGTTCACTAAACAACAATGAAATAGTTAATCATTTCATTGATGGCGACGCCGGTTTTCTAAAGGAACAATTTTGGATACTTCCTATTGAGGAATGCCGTACTTACTGCTATTTTAATGCCCCTATAAGTAATTTTCAACTCTCTTTATATTGAATAGACTCAAATTCTTTTATGAATACATAATGTCAATAAACACGCTAAACAAAAAAGAATAAGGGTCAATAAATAGTAGTAAAGATAATATTGTATCACGCAAATTAAACTTAACAAAACATATTTTCTACATTTTTGTACAGTTTTAAAGTACAATTATTTATTACTTTGATATATTTTTTTTGATCAAGGATTCTAGGACATCTAGATAGTGTTTAGTATTCCACTAACTAGCAAACTATCGATTATGTGAACAATGAACTGAAATATTTACACGCAAGATCAGGGAATACAGAATACGCCAGACATGGTTTACTAGCTATTATAGGGTAGAGGCATACTTTAACATCAATCAATATATGAAGGAGGTCGCACGAAGCACATGTTTTTACAGGCGAATTCGTAAAACTGACTATTTGTAAGGTTCCTTACAGAAAGGGTAAAAACTCCCTATTACTTAGACTTTTATGTCTTACCTTCGGTCTGTCTGTTTGTCTGTCGCCAGGCTGCAAGAATGGTTCAGAACTTCAGATAGAAACTTTTTATTACCTATTTCTGTTGCGGCTACCTATATATTAATTCGCGAGTGGAAAAATGTATATCCCTTTTTACGAAACACGCGTTGTCTACACGTCTTTCTTTTTTACAATCAAATAACAAATCATTTGTGTGCTTTAGATAGAAAGTTACAAAAATTATTACAATTTATACAATTATATTTGGTTAGGCACTAAAGAAATTTAAATTTGTTTGTTCGGATGTTTGTGTGTAAGTACTGTATTTGGCAGGTATGCTGATATAGTGTCTACATCGTTTGCACTTATTTGCAACAGGATATTACAACAACACACCATTTCAAACATAAAACCTCCCTCTTCTTGAAAGTTGGTTAGAAAAACAGACGTGACGCCTTTATACGTTGGTTCTCCAACGCTCTATTATTTAATTTTATCCCCACAGGCTACACAAAAGGGCTTATGAGTTATGCCTTATGACCAGGTTAAGAATTTGTTGAACACCTGGACAGGAAACACTACAAAAGACAGTTCCTTTGAATTAAATATAGGGGAATAGTGTGTCTCTAGTATTATAAAGTTTCCCGTAAAAATAGCAGCGTTGAAAAAAACGATTTTCTTGTGATTTGTAATAGCAAGCGGCCCAAGGCCATAAAATTGCTCATATAACAATATTCACATTAAGTTACTCTTTCAGTACTCCTACTTTCAGTGATCTCTATATAAAGGACTCATAACACCCTAAAATATAATCACTTTATTGTGATACACCAGTTGCACAATTTGCACGTCATATTAATGTGTTTGGTAACATCCTCTACACCAAAAATCATAACACTCGATTGTCGTTTTTTTGCACTTCCCTCAAAAAAAGTTTAACGATTTTGGTACTGTTTTATACAAAGGATCTGGAGAGCTGGCAGCAAATTTTGAGTAGGTATTTGAGGCAATCTAAACCTTGTTTATCTCTCGTATAAGTATTCTGAATAAGTCCTGTCCTACTGAGCGTGTAATCCCGGGCTGAAGTCGATTTAATTTGGTTTGACGTCACCCACCCTACGCAAGTCCCGTTTTGGGCACTTCCTTATTACAAAGGACTGACGCCAGTGATAATACGTCAACAAATAATATATAATAATATCTATGGACGTTATACACCACGTCAGTCTGGTCCCGTGGTAAGTACCCGAGGGACTTGTGTTACGGGTACCAGACAACGCCAATATATTTAATACTTTTATACTACACACATATTTAAGATTTCTTTTATTATATGATACACATATATATTACACATCCAAGACCCAGGGAAAATTGTGAAACTTTTTACTCTATCGGCGGGATTCGAATCCGCGACCCCCGGCTTGAGCTATCAACGCGCTTACCAACTGAGCCACAAAGGTCGTGAAATATTTGGGTTCTTTTTTATCGGGATCTGCTGTTCAACTTGTCAAGCGATACATTTTTAAATTAGGGAAACTTTACAGGTGTCAGTTGTTACTTTGGTAACTTCGTAGTTTGTAAAAAAATCACGAAGCTTTTAACCCATACAAGCCGTAGCAATAGACAAATACCGTACACTTATGTTGGGATACGTTAGGCTTCATAGTACATAATTATGAACAACGTCTTCTATAAGGGTTTTTAGTAGTTCAATCTTTCGACCAATAAGTTTTAGGCCCGTTGGGTCCAAAGCTAGATACAAATTTTTACCCCACTTAAAAATTGTTCGCCGGAAAACCGTAGAGTATAAAGGTGGATGAAAATTATTTAAAAATTATTAAATCATATCTAGCCTTATGGGTACAAAGCCTCGACTACTCATCTTATTGGGGCTCTGTGTCCTGTAAAACTCTTAGAGGACCTAACATGAGAGAATGATGAGAGATAAGAGACCGCCGGCGGGTCAGTTACTTCTAAATATAGCACCATTGTAGTCTAACAACACGTTCACGGTTATTTCACCTCTAACAGGACCTTACGTCGACCACACAAGGACGATTATAATATGAACTTAGATATAAAATTACTTTGAACGCAATGTACTAACTGGATAGATTACATCCTGCCATCTACACCCACTTGATTGTTTTAAATTAAATAATCTTTAAGGATTGATAAGGATTAAGGACTTTAACCGACATTAAAAAAGGATATAGATCTATTTCCGACTCTATTGTTATATCCATAATAGTGAATCTGATAAGGATAGAGGATTGCTTCTAACCGACTTTAAATAGAAATATCTATGGACGCTTCACACCACGTCAGTCTGGCCCTGCGCTAAGTACCCGATGGACTTGTGTTACAGGTACCACACAACGGAAATATATTTAATACTTTTATACTATACACATATTTAAATTTTTTATTATAGGATACATATGATAGTTATTACACATCCAGGACCCAGGAACATTGAAAAACTTTTTACTGCTTCGGTGAGATTCGAACCCGCGACCCCCGGCTAAAGGTAACAATGTGCTTACAAACTCAGCCACAGGGGTCGTCAACAGATGAAAGATCTATATTATTAACAAGCTTTTGCACTCGGCTTCACTTGTGTAGAATTCGGAAATTGCGTCTAAATACGTAATTTTGGGTACAGGGGTATGTTACAACAGTAAATAAAACTATTATGTTACTGTCCCTTCTTCCAGGTCTATGTCAAAAATCAAATCAGTTTATTTCTTCACGAAGCAGCTTCACAAAGAAGAAAGACAAATACATTTTCCCATTTAAGCATAGATAGACAATCTTGTATTCTCCGTGTAAATAATTTTTAAATCTGTTGATGCCGATTATTTCATTGAGACTTCGACACGGCAACGCTGAGGGTGAAAGCTGGTGCTATATAACAGGTGAAGTGATAACTAATTCTTTATGATGTAAATGTGTCCCTTTTATAGAGTTCGCAGTGTTGAAAGCGAAAAAAAAATTGTCATCTGTATGGGCAAGCGCAGCAGCGACATGATTTTTTCCACAAATTACATTTTCTTTCGCTTTCAAGTTACTAGCTTTCTCGGTTTTCCAGTTTTCTCTTGAATTTTTCCTGATTTTTTTGCTACTAACCTCACGGAGCCCAAGACCTTTCCAACGAATGCAAATACGTGAAAATCGGTTCATGCGTTCTGAAGTTATAACGCCAAGAAAGAAACCCCGACTCATAAATAGATTGACTGTGCAACTTCTTGATGGAAATTCATGTTTCACAGTAATAAAAATTTTCTTTTCAAGCACTCATTTCACTTTATTAGTATACTATATAAGTATAATAACATGGAATAAGTGCATGAAAAGAAAAATGTCTACTGTCAATATATAAGGGACATTTACACACACTTGAGTATTTTATTTTTTGTTACACCCTGTATAATAACATAATCTTCACTGATAGTGAAAATTTAAGATATGATATAGAGCCTAAAGTATTAATAAGATACTTACAGTCAACTATCGGCTCAACTATGACAGTAACGATACGACATTCCAAGCGATAAGCGGGTGCATCGTCCCCTGGTCATTTACCCTAATCAGGTCCATCTTTATAGTCCCAAACCTGGGACAAAAATGTTGTCATCACATAAAATTATCTTAATTATTAGGCTCATGTCATTCTGATTGTGTGAGCCAGATATGTGGTAGATACTGTAACAGGCAACAGGGGCTCTATTCTCAAATTGTAATTGGGCGAGCGAAGCGAGTCCTCTATATCACTACAAGAACATGTTTGTGGTACATATTACGCAAAAACTATAAGGGCTTTCGTTCAGGCTTCAGAATAGTAATTTGAGTGTGTATGTAGATTTGTTAAAAATAAAAAAAATAATATTGAAGATATTATTAAAAATAAAATAATATTGTGCTACTAACGCCATCTATGAGTTGATATGTGTAACTGTAAAGTTAAACTTGTTCTAGCCGTTCTAGCGTATGACTCGAGATGTGGTCTCAACACAGAAGGCGTTAGTAGTAATTTTTTTTTATTATTATGTAAAATCATCGTTCCCTTAAAGTTATATTGTACCCAAAACCGCAAACTTTTATTTAAAACAACCTTAAAACGGTTTCAAAGTTCAGCTTCTGAGACAAAAATGTTCCCCTCTCATAAAATTATCTTAATTATTCCTACCGTACTCCGAAATTATTTAAGGAATCATCCATAAAGTACGTCACATAAAATTAACGATTTTTAGACCCCTCCCCCCCATTGTTACATTTCTGAGACTCTCTCCATTGTGCCATCACAAATTTGCAATTTTAATATCCAAAAATTGAAACCACCCCAATGTTTCGAATTTCTAATTTAGAAAAATTAAAATGTGATGTCACAAGGCTAAGGACCTCCCCTTCCCCCTGTCACACAATGTCACACTTTGGCTACCTCTCTCCCCCCTTTAGGTATTTTATGGATGGCTCCTAAGTAGATAGAGAAGTTGTCTAAAAACCATGATATCCAATATAAAGTTAAAATTTTAAATTCAAGATAATACTAGCAATCAGAATAATGATATTTTTTGCGACAATGCCCACTCAAACGTACTACTCTGACAAATATTTTTTCCTCAAATTAACCACACGCACGATGTGCAATGATTCACATTTTGTTCTAGAACTATGTTCAAGATTATTTTAAACTTATAATTTAGACTTTGTTTGTTATCTAAACCATTATTTAATCAATCTACGATAACTGAATACTAATATGTACATCATATATACCGCCTGAAGCCACCTTAAATCCAGGTCAAATTATTCAGAAAGTGGATCCTTAAATCTAAGTTGAAAACCTGGTAGTTGTCGTTAACATGATTGTAGAAATGTATGAATATCGTTAATGTGACGCCTCCATTGCCTTACGTTTTTATATTGTTATTTCAAAACATTATTTTATTAATTGGAGTTTGATTTACCCCCAGTGCAAAAAAAATTATGGTACCTCCAGATCCAGTTTTCTATACAATATCAATAAATAGATACTTTCAAAGAAATGCTCGTAAATATTCAAATTAATGTTAATAATGACATCACAATAATTAATCAATAATATTGTTGAGTGACAGCGAGTGCAGTTTTTATTAGTTTGTTTGTCTATCTCATAAAGCGGCAAGGAAAAATCCATCAGCGTATTGAAGAGATCGTAGATTTGTAAGGTCGTTGGAAGAAATGTTTTTATACCACATTTTGAAAAAAAAATGTGCATATATTTTTTCTTAAATAATTTTTTGAATGCGGTTTTCACGGATGTATTATTCTTGAACTCTTGTAGCTCTACTATGAGTTTGAAGCAATTGTATTTCTCGATACTCGATAGCGACTACGTATATTTTATATGGCAAATTTTACTGCGCCTCTAGCGGTCACTTATGGAACTAAAATTGTCATACTAAACATTTACGTAGTCGGTATCGAGTATTGATAAACAATATCGGTTCAATCTTATGGTAGAGCTATTGGTTGTATAAAAGTAAATGACCCACGGTTATGGCGGGTGCACACTCTCGTCGAGACACAACGAGTGCGCCCAAGTACGAGTACGAGAGTGTAAATGGGTGCACTCGCCTAATCTCGCCTGTCTTTCGCACGAGACTCGTTCGAGAGCTCTCGGCAAGAGTGTACATCCGCCATTCGATTTTGTACGTCGCAAAGTCGCGAGTACAGCTAAAAGTATGTCTGACTGTCATGACTGACTTGTGAAAAATAGGATACTAGACTAAACAGTACAAATTAACAAAAAACTTATGCAAAATAGATTACAATAATATTATTAAGATTATTACCTACTTATCAGTAAATTGTATTAAATAATGTTTCAACTTATAATCTGAGAGCAGATACCAAATTTTGAGTAGGTATTGAAACCTAATCATATATTTTTTTCCTACTATACCCCAATATAGCACTGCAGTCCTGGCCGATGAGAAGCGAGGTCTACCCTATATTTTACGTAAAGAAAGAAAATAGTTTGCGGGTGCAAAAATAGTTTACGAAAATTGCTTGCAAACTATACAAAATGTATTTGTGGCAGCGTGTAATTTTAATACCGGATTTTTTATCACTAAGCAATTAGATTCCGAGATATATTTTT
Organism: Cyclargus thomasi; assembly: GCA_026546445.1. Taxonomy (NCBI): domain Eukaryota; kingdom Metazoa; phylum Arthropoda; class Insecta; order Lepidoptera; family Lycaenidae; genus Cyclargus; species Cyclargus thomasi. Next base: position 10,520 of record JAOTAV010027015.1, read on the forward strand.
GGAATTTTTTTTTTTTTAGCCCCGCTTCTCACCAGCCAGGCCTGTAGTTCCGTATTAGGGTGTAATAGGAGATTACATTACAAGGATTCAGCTTACTTTAAATACCTATTCAAAAATCGGTATCAGCTGTCGCTATTATTATGCTGAAGTTGCAAAAAAACTAACTTCGTAATAAATGATTCGAAATGCTTCGTGGAAAAACAATTTGGTATCATGAATGGCCAAAAAAGGCTGACAAAAACATAGGAGCTATACGTGCGCACGCGTTGACATCGTGTTCTTGTGTATCAGAGTACCGAATGCGAGTTTTTATTTCACATTCCACTGTGAACACACAACGTTTCGCGTTTACTAAGATTTTATATAGGATTTGTACATGTCACCGCGAGCATCGCTAGGTGGCGCTGTACAAATCCCATACAAAACGTTGTAAACGCGAAACGCGTTTACGGTTGAATGTGAAAAAAAATCTCGCTATATTGTTATATGTATGTAATATACATACATTTAAAAATATAAGCATAACAAAAATCTCAATCTAAACTAGCTTTTGTTTTGATCAAACTGACGTTTGCTCAAACTAGTTTGGTTGGGTAAAGCTAAAATGTGGTATTATTAAACCATACTAATAAGATCAATAGGAAAGTGAGTTTGTTTGTTTGTCCATTCCTCAAGCTCTAATAAAGCAATCGTCTTGATGTTTAGCAAAGACTTACCTTGCCTAGGATAAATTTCGGTCTTGAAGAAACATCGAGTTTCCATGTAAGCGTAGTCGTGGGCAAAAGTTAGTCTAACAAGCTAAAAATCAAAAACAGAAAAGCCGACTGCATTGCAATTAAAAGTTTAAGTTATGTGTATTTCTAGAATGGCTATTTAGAGTCCTTCATTTCGATACCCTACGCGACCTAAAGGCCGGAAAAAATTTTTCGGAACCTCACAATAATTTTGACTTCAAAATCCGCAATTTTGATTTTTTAATTCTTCAATATACCCAGTGACACTTGCGGTATCAAGACGAATCTAACTATTCCTTAAAAGGAGTGAACAAACTATGCCGCGCCGCAGCATGTCGGGTCTCTGCGGAAAAATCCGCCTCCATACAAATTGTATGGAGCAGGATGCGCGTACCGCAGAACCTACCATACTAAAAGATTTTGAACTACCTACTCAACCGTTTTTAATTTGTACCAAAAAGTAGAGACCTGGCCCGCCCCGGCCGCGGCACGGCCCGGCACGCTCCGTGAAAGTGTGCGTACCTTTAGGCTGCAGAGCGTGCCAAACAATTATACATACATACAAACTCTCGAAAAATATATATAAATATGTATAACAGTTTATTTTTTTAATTTAGCCTCTCCTATATACATTTTTACTACTAGGTGTATTATAAGGCAAAACTCATACGACTTTCTCATGGCAGCTGTGACTGGATTGTATCCCACTTTCATATACTTTCATACTAATTACTGGGCTTAGTAATAAAGCACAATTCCGCTTAGAAAACGAAGTAAGAATTATTTGGAAAGCCAAATTATAAATTACTATTATATACAGAAAAAAGGTTTGTATGCATAAATTGTCTGGGCTATGGTTCAGACAAAAATATTCAAATAATAATTACATTACTATTTACTGAAAAATTAGTGATTATAGAATATTCATACTAATATTAAAAATGGAAAAGTGTATTTGTCTATTTGATCTTCCTTCACGCTCAAACAAAGCAACTAATTGACTTAATTTTTGGCAGAGACTTTTGGTCTTGGTTAAACGTCATGTTCCTTTCAAAAGAAAACTGTAGTTTTGCCGCCATAAAAAGTGACTTCACAAACTCATTTCACGTTTTTGTAATATATTGATCTGTTGTATGAACACGGTATTTTATTCTATGACATAGAACTAATGAAGGACAAGCATAGAGGGTGAACCACAATTGGTAGGGCCAAACGCGGACGTCCGTACTTTCCGTCTGCATTATGCTTAGAAAAGTGAATGTAAACAAAACTGACATAACCTTAACATAATGATCAATAATAATTGAAGACATAAGTGGAAGAAGCAGACAACTGACATTCTGCAACCTTCGAGTATATAGTAATTATTTTCCATAAAATTTGGACAACTCTTGTAACTTACCTATTTTATTATCTAGCTACACATCAAACCTAACATTTAATATCAAATGATCTTTAGGGCCCAAAAGCGTCCATTGACGCCAAAATCCGGGAGATTTTAAAATGTTTTGCGATTGGTATATGGTAAATGAAATAAATCGACAATTTTAAAATTGTCGATTTATTTCATTTACCAGAGAAAAATAAATCCATATCAGCGGAGCAAGTCATTCACGGATAGGATCTTACCAATATATACTGGAAGAGATTTTTGACGATCTTCTAAATGGATGAGGATGTCATTTAAAGTATTGCTACGAGGTAAGGAAGTGTTCCTCTCCTTACCAAGGTGCCTCAGGTCGATACACCAGCGGCAAAAATATTTCCTGTAGCGAAAATGACCACATTACGAACTCAACATTTTATATTTTTCCAGCTTAAATTGTACAGGAAACATACTTATCGTTGATCGGTACTCACGTACTAAAACAACTAGCACTACACGTGTACGTAGCGTTATAGTTATTTACTTCAAAGCCGGAGCGAATTGAACAGAACACCGCTAAAATAAATGTTACACTTTGTGCTGTGGCGTGTATTTATTTGGGTGAACTTTTATATCGTCGGCCAGTACTCGACAGTGTAACTCACCGAGAGGTTTCCCGCTCTTTTACTTTTGGCGCGAAAGTGAACTGAACAAATTCGAATTTAAAATAATACGAACACTGTTATTTTTTTTATGAATCATATTTAATTGCATAGATTGTCACGATACATTCTATTCGCTTTCAAGGTTTTGTACATTGTGATAAGTGGTGTTTCATATTAAAAGATACCATGAGTTTTAATGAAAAAACGAGTAAGCTGAAAATGGACAAAGAAAAGTGTGCATATGATAACGAAGCTTTTGCGCTAACTGAGAAAAATCTATGGATGTCTAAGGTACTTGTTATAATATTTATATCAACCATTAGCTCTACATAACTAAGAATTTTGCAAAATGAAAGGGTAAGTTTCTTATAACCTTGTTCAGTAGTCGTGCTTTTCCATGCATAACGGATTGTATCAATACATAAATTGTATAACTTCTTATTGAAATACGTTTTAAGTAAATAATAGCTGTAGTTTATCTTGCTGTTAGGTGTTAATGTTCAAAACTAACAGCTAACTTGTATAAACGGCATCAAAAGTGGAAAAATCCTACGAAACTGATAACAAACCACGGAATTTTTCAAATGTAAAATAAAAAACAAGTAATTACTTAGATATAACACGGTAAGCTGTTAGTTACATGCTCTTTAAGCAACGAAATCCCCTGACGTCCATCATTCCCTGATATAGTTTTGAGAGCCCTGGCTCTAGAATGAAAAATGAAAGAATGATTTTAGAAGAAGGTCCCTGGACCTTCTTCTAAAATCATTCTTGGTGAAAAAATCTTACTGCATAGTCTTATAGGAGTCGAAATCACCATAATATGAATATCCTAATGTATATAATTCTTCTGTGAATGTGTATGTCACTACACTTCTCCTAAACGACTGGACCAATTTTGATGAAATTATTTATGTGTGTTTTAGGGGATCTGAGAATGGTTTAGATTCACAAAATAGCTCGGCAGGACAACGTCTGCGGGGTCAACAATTTTTTTTATAAAAAATTTAAAGAGATTCCTCGATCCCTTATATAACCACTTTTGTGAACATGGTACTGAATTCGATTCATACCTAATATAACAAAAAAAAACAGTCCACAAAAAATACGCGACATGAAAAATAAATTCTTGCAAAATAATACAATTAGTAATTCAAAGTGATAAAACTTTAAAACATGTTATATTATCAGCTACTGTTTAGATACTTAACAGTTGCTACAAAATCATTAAAAATGTCGAAAAAAAATTCTAACGTTCTATAAAGTATTCTATTTTTGAATTGAATTCCTTACTTTATTCTGTTATTATATGGCAAAATTTTAACTCTTAGATCAACCTTAGATGAGAAAAGCTCTTAAGTAATATAAAGATATTCAGATATCATGCAGTAATTAATCTACCTTTTTTGATAAGGCAAAAACTTATCCTTGTCTAGCAGCCTGTGGTTTGTTTTTTATTTCAATGGTTTTATTAAGTGCAATTAAATCATTATTCATGCTTGGTTATGACTTTATCAGTAAGTCATCATTCACATTTATTACCAAACTGTATTAGAACAATAAATAACAAAATGGTGAACGGACATCTGTCAGAGGCAAAGGAATCGAAGTCATTTTCTTTTTGACTTTGAATTTGGCAGTGAACGATTCGGACGAATCGTACGCTGTATTATAATTATACATTAAAGTATGCAAGCTATATGACGTCAGTCACGGACGTTTTTGTATGGGCTGTGAGCCGCGTCCGTAAGTCGCGTTCGATAAGTTTGTTTTCAGTTTAAAATTTCTTGTCATTTCAATCCCAACCGTTTTGACAACAAAGTCTTGTGAACTGTCATTTGGTTGTTGACAGTCAACATTTGTATAGAAATGACAGGTTTTTGACAGAGGGTCAATGACCGCTACCGCTTATATCGGACGAATGCTTAATAATTATTATTATTGTAATTGTTCCATAAATATAAATTATCTAAACAATTACACTGGGCACAGAATTTTATGTTTAAATTATATTTTCGAAACGGAGATGGAGAACATCGCCGTTTCTCTACGAATTCAGATCGCAGCTTTCTTGTGTGGAATTCGAAAATAGAGTAAAAATATTAATATTTTAGTAAGCCTCCCTTAGAAATATAATGTTTTTCCAAGACTAACGTAGCCTATGTTATTCTCCATCCATTTAACTAAGTGTATGCCAATAATCTAGTATTGACAAAATCAAAGTATTTTAATGAGAAAGGACATGATATAAAATTATTTATTTTAGAATAGAATATATTTACTTCTTGAGTTCTCCTAATTAACAAATAAGGTCAATGACCCGAATGCATGAGAAGTGGAACCCGAAGCCTCATTAGGCTCAATCTAAATTTGTTACAAACGAGTTTCCTGTAATTCTCTTTTGCTTTAAATTTTAAAGGTCTGATTCTATTTTACACGTTTAATCATGAATGAAAAGAAGTAGGAAATCCCCAATATAAATATAAAATGCTAAATGATTTTATCATACTATATTTTGCGAAACACGATGATTAATAATAATTTACCCAAAAAAACTAAACAAAAACAGATAGAAAAACACCCGAAATTTTAACAACGATTTCGGAGTTTGAAAAGAAACACGTAAATTGTATGTATTTGACAATAATAACAGAGAAAACCTACGTTACGTGTGTATATAGGCATTTAGGTTTACTCTGGTAATAACAATTTAAATAAACACCTCCGTGGCTCAGTTGGTAAGCGCGTGGGTAGCTTACGCCGGGGGTCGCGGGTTCGAATCCCGCCGACGGAGCATAAAGTTTTTCAATGTTCCTGGGTCTTGGATGTGTATTAAATATCATGTATATAATCTGTGTATAGTATAAAAGTATTAAATATATTTCCATGTACCTGCCACCACCTGTAACACAAGTCCCTCGGGTACTTAGCACGGGGCCAAACTGACGTGGTGTGAAGCGTCCATAGATATTATTATTATAACTTGCAAGCTTACACTTTTAAATTTGTTTTAAATATCAAATTATATGTGAGTGTCGTAAGAACCTAATAATATATCTTATCCAATATCCATGAATCATGAAACCTACAGAAATAAGTATCTACTTATGACTGAGTAATATTATGCAGAATACGGTAAAGTACAAAGGCACATTATCAGTGATTTCAATAATTCCTTTGAATAATGCTATTACTGAGGATATTGTAAATTGCATCATCCAAAGACATTTAGAAGTTTCTACAACACGTGTTGTGATTGTGGTATATTCAAATCTACATATTTCATAATTGTTACGGCTATAACTTATTTTTTTATACAAAGGCCAGCAAGCAGAAACAGTGGAATTTCCTTTGACTATTGATTCAGAAATAAACTTTCTGTGATAGTCATGTACCATGGGAGAAATCGATACAGAGCCAGTTGACGGATCTACGTCATTCGTCGGAACATGTCAATACTATTTAAGTCGTGATCTGCGGGCTGATTTTGACATAACGCGACCAACTTCGATTCGCAATCTAGCTATGAATCCCTTTTCCTGATAGTACATCAAACATTAACGAGTTTTGAAATATGATAAGAACCTTCATGAGAACCTAATAAATTGATAGGATAGGCCTGTTTCACCGCTTACTGATAAAGTTTCTGTTAGGCTAACCACAACTTTTTTGACAGATTCTCCATATAACGTCGTGAAACAGGCCCTAAGTCTAATAGACCTCAAATCTTATATATATTATAGTCGTGAAACAGACCCTAAGTCTCATAGACCTCAAATCTTATTTACAGCTGCAGTTAATAATTTTAAGTAAATGCAAAATTTCAAACTAGGTCAAACCAACTAATCAATAAATGTGCAACGTGAAATTTGCGATTGGATTACATTTATCGTATAAGCAATAAATTGAGACAATTTATTTATCATCATATTCGATAATAGGATTTCTCAGAATCAATACCCGGTGAATATAAAGGGTGTAACTTACTGAAAAAATATTTAGGATTGGTAAGATTACGCTTTGAAAGCTGAAAAAGTATTTTTTTGCCTTTGTATGAGAATTCTATTCATTATGGATTAAAGTCAAATATTGACGAGTATCCCACTGTCTGTATTCACCGATAGTAAAGAAGAGTTTTCACATTAGTGAAATCTATTCGTATATAATTATTAAAAACACATATAAATCGAAAGGTAACATGACGTAGTTTTGTTACATTTTGCATGTACAATTTTATAAAAGACTAAAAAATTGTAGTGACACTGTAACATGAATATTTATCTATAATTGTGTATAACAGTTCAAATTATGTGCACGAACGATGCACACGATACACTACTGCCGTCCTCAAGCTTAAATGCCGTTTAACAATATCTAGTCGAGTTTGACATTTTGATGCCATCATAATCAACCTCAAACATTGCATAATGCATTCAAGGGGAAAGGTAATTAACTTATTACCTGTACTATACCCGCGGGTTTGTCTGCATGGAAGAATGACATACAGATATGATTATTACGAATAAAAAGCATCTCTGAGTCCGCTAATACCCTATGTACTAAATTTAATCAAAATACGATATTTCAGTGTGAAAAAACTTTTACATTTACATATATTATTAAAGCGATTTTCAAACTATCCTATCCTTTATTGAAATTCTAACAAAATCGGTAATTATATACCAGTAATATAAAGTTGAAGAGTTTGTTTGTTTGTTTTAACGCGCTAATCTCATGAAATACAAGCCGGAATTAAAAAATTCCTTTTGTGTGGTTAATCCATTTGTCGAAGAAGGTTACATGCTATATAACATCACGCTACAACCAATAGGAGCCGAGTAGTAAACAAAAAATGCTGTAAAAACGGGATCATTTACAAAGTTTCATGCGTACGTAGTCGCGAGCAACAGCTAGTTGGTTATAATAATAATCACGACAGAGATAGCTAAACAACGTTCCAACTTTGAAACAATCATTCGCAATGGTTCGTAACGGTCTCAATTAGCTAAATTGAAGTGACATGCCGGTGACGGACAGACGGACGCAATATTACTATTAGATTTACTATTTACATGTTTGGTTTAATTAATTGTTAATTAAAGTATGTAATACTTAACCCGTACTAGTATTATGAATGTGATAGCTAACGATATATCTTCAGGCTCGAAAAATTAAGATTGAAGATTTTTTAATAAAGTAAAGAAACTCGCCTCTGTAACGCGCCCTAGGAATGTCGGACGGGACGGGGGACGGGTAAGAACTAAGAATTCTATCGCCGTCAGTGATGACATCCAACTGACAGAGTAGCGCGGCCGGTAATGATGGTAACCCTCCCCCGCCGCGTCGCGCTTATACCTAAGGTGAGGTATAGCGGTTGTGGTCAAGACAGTGGCGTAACTACAAGGTGGCAAGCCGGCAAAATGCCATGGGCCCCCAGCCGGAATGGGGCCCCGATCAGCCCCCCTAGACAATAACCTCTTGATGTGTTTTTTTATTGGTTTGACATAGTGGAACGAAAACGAATTTGCCACGGGCCTCGAACGGTATAGTTACGCCACTGACAGTAGGATAAGTTACTCGTAGATTGCGATAAGATAATGATTCTTTCTTGCTGAATATTCTTCTTAATTAGGTAGTATACATTGAACACATCGATTAATTATTATTATATTTTAGCTATCATAAACTTGTGCAAGGCCTGTAGACCGTCCTAGCTTTGACCTACCTACCAGGTCAGCAGGTTTCGGACTTTGGAGACACACATTAAGACCTCTTTAGTATCAAAAAGACGGATATTTGAAAATATTTGACAGAATTTCATTCTTATTTTCATAGCATGACGAATTTTACTAGATACATCACCTAAATTTTTAACATTTTCGATGCTTATGCAATAATCAACGAATAATATTGCAAAATTTTCCGTTTAATAAAAAAAACCTTCGGGATGGAAGAGGACCACGAGAATGGTCCGTCTACGTCGAACAGTTACACCAGAAGCCAGGAGAGCAGGAGCGAGCTCAGCTTGGATAAAGAGTCACCGGAAGCAGCTCAGCGCAGCGACTCCGTAGGGTCAAACGGAAACCCTGATCCGAAGGTCCTTGAGCAACTTGCGAGTGTCGCTTTCGGCAAAACCAAGAAGGACAGGAGGCGTACTCCACGGAAACCGAGCAAGCAGACCAGCTCCCAAAAGGCGAGCGGGTCAAAGGTCACAGCACGGACGACCAAGGCTAAATCTGGACGCGTGACTAAGAGGAGAAGTCGAAGACCCCAGCGCCGGCGCCCGAAGCGTCGGACGGTGAGGTACCTCTCCCAAGACACCATCATCTCCTCACCTTCGTTCTCCGGGTCGGAGGGAGTCTGCCACTCCTGCAGACACTGTAGCTGCCATCTCAATTTCAAAGGCTAGTACTACCAAGGTCCAGAAACTTATTTCGGTACGAACAGACAAACCGAGCCATATAATATGATGGTGATGATTTCTGTTGTATTGTACTCTGTGTAACCAACTTTCTATACTTGGTATAGTGAAAAGAATGTTTTTTGATGTCTTTGTCGGATTTTAGCTTGGCGTATGAAACCCTAAAATGGCTAGAATATATCTTAAATTAATAAATATAAAATTATTGTCGCCCAAATTGTAATGTTCATGTTATGCCTATAATTATTGTTCTTTTTGATAATGTTTTATATTGTTTTAATAAATTTTTTTAACATAGTTAATTAATTTTTATTAGTAATTAATTTTAAGATGTATTGTAGTCACAAAAATTTGCTTTGCCATGTTTTTTTTACACAAGGCAAGTTTTTCAAGCTAGTATGAACTAGTGAACTAGTTTAAGACAAAATTAGCTTTATATCTAAATTAGAAAACTGAGTAAACCAGTTCACAAGCTAGCTAAATTTAAAATAAACTAGCTTGCTATCATAGGTTCAAAACTAGCATCGTCTAATTCGACCATTATACAAGACAGTTTGAAAGAACTATATGGCTAACGACCCCTGAGGCTCAGTTGATAGCTTAAGCCGGGTCGCGTGTTCGATTCCCGCCGACGGAACAAAAAGTTTTTTAAAGTTCCTGGTTCTTGGACGCGTATTAAATATGTGTACCATGAAATAAAAATCTTAAATATGTGTATACTATGAAAGTATTAAGTATGTTTCCGTTGTCTATTGCCCGTAATGTCTTGTTTACACGTATAATAAGTAGGTAACTAAATTTTAAGTTATTAATTGCATGTAAACATAAAATTTAGTAGAAAGTTTTTAAAATCCTCAGGTCAGAATGTTGTTTACATAAAACTGGTATTTCTGGTAAAATAATACACATGTACTGGGTGCTAAGTACTTGGCTTTTCACGAATAGTGATTAATTTTATTAATTGAACGAGCGAAGCTAACCCTCTATAATAATAATAACAAACAATATTGTACTACTAACGCCATCTATGAGTTAAGATATGCAACTCTAAGGATAAACTAAACTGAGTATCTACATGTATCCAGAATCCTTAAATTATATTTAAAAAATCTTACAGTCAAAGAATACTTTGGAAGACCCTCAGAAAATCTAATGTGACAGCATTTAAAAAGTCTCATAAGCCCTCATAAAGCTACGCCATTTCACTAGTATTATACCTAAAAGCTAAAGTCTCTTTCTTGTCTATTCACCTTTTTTCGCAAGGCTGCTTAAGCTATTGTAAAATATTTTGTTACGCATATGGTTTGAGCCCGAGGAAAGGATATAAAAAGGCATGTAAAGTGTACGGTTTCCGCACGAAGAAATACTTATAGTAAGAATAAGAATAAGAATACATTTATTTTTAACATCACACAATACATAATAATACGGCAAAGATACAGACAGAAAA
>JAOTAV010027026.1:0-21154 GCA_026546445.1 Cyclargus thomasi
GGGCGCCCGGGCAAAAGTTTTTAGGGGGCGGCAAAATTTCACAGAAAATAATTGAATATTTTTTAATATTTGACCGTTTAATATTTCTAACACAACTATAAATTCGGAGCCATTAAAAAAACACGGAATATTTTATTATTTATTCTCTGATGTGTTGTAGGAATTCCGTACCTATGTGTGTAATTGAAAAATAATTATGAAGGTTGTTGCTAAACTTTTTAACTGAAGTAACTTTTTTTTAAATAAGATTGTGTCAGCGCTGCTATTCGCGCGATAATATTTTTCGCTGCTTAGCTGTACTAATGTAACACCAGTAACACACTGAACTATACGAGTATAATGAGAGTATCTGCACTTGCAGTAAAAAATCCCATAAAATAATTTTAAAAAATCGAGCGAATAAAAAACACCAACAATCAAATTGCCTATTTAAAAGACCGGCAAAATTGTCCTAGGGGGGCGTCAAAATTGTCCTAGGGGGGCGGCAAAATTGTCCTCCACCCCGGAACATCGTTTAATAAGTTATAGTTACTATATTGTTTCTTTTGTATGTATTTTTGATGCACAATAAAGAGTTTTAACACATAAAGAATTTGTCAAATCCGGCCAGTAGTTCCTGAGATTAGCGCGTTCAAACAAACTCTTTAGCTTTATATTATTAGTATTCGTATATCTACTAATCGTAGTTTTAGTTAACTTTTGTTCATTTCTTAAGTCTGAGTTTTGTGGAAAGTGATGTCTTCAATTGAGTTAAGAATAAATTCGTTTACTACGCTGGATGTTTCAAACCGTACATTTTTTCGTAATAGAATCTATTATCTATATTATAACAACAAGAGGAACATACAGATGAACACTTTGCAATTTTACTAGCTTTTTCCCGTGGATTCCCTCGTATAGAATTCGAAAATTTCGTAAAAAAAAAACTAATTATATACTTGTAAGGCTACTTTGGAAACACGAGGTATTTTAAGAACAAAAGTTGCCAGTGTTTCCGTCTATCTTTTCAACTAAGCCTATCAGAAAGGAAGGACAAACAAATAAACAGACACATATTAGTACGAATAATAGTTCAAAATATACGAGAAACGGTCTCAATAGACGAAACAGATATCGTGTTGTCGCATAATTTAAAACTTGGGGAATTTATTAGGCAATCAGTAGTCGAAGTTTGTGTGACGTCAGAGCGCGGCCCTCAACATCAACATTGTCCCGCTCCACGTGAACTAACTTGTAGAACCACTTACATCAACAACAAACATAGAGATCGCATACGGAATAGTTCCAATTTTAAAATGATACTAAACTTGATTGGAGTTAATGTGTTATGGAATTTATAAAAGCTGCGAAATACTGTTTTGTATATAAAGTTATTAATAGTTTTTATGACTCATGAATAATTTGTGATTGAAACAAATACGAGGAAAGTTCACTCTTTCTACCAACTTAAAAATAATCACGAAAACTTGTGTCTGTATCACATATCACAGTCCACTGGGAGACACTTTTAAAAAAAGAATAACTTCACGAGATAAAATGGAGGCAAAACTGACACTTTTATTTTTTAATCGGCCGACGTCAGCTCGCGGCAAAGGACCGCGGAATACTGCCGTGCGGTGATCCGCCCGTCACAAGAGACTGGCCCTACAAACCTTTTTAACTTGCATTACGTAAGTTAAACCACACAACTTATCTGTGTTAAAGAATATAAAGATCGTAATCAATAATATTACTGTGGGTTTGATAGTAAGAAATTCGGCCTTTGCATATTTTGCCATAAAAATATTTCAATATAATACCTACTTACTCAAAACACGGACATTGTACATATTAATTAATAAAATACTTCGTTTATATTTACTCGGAGCTGGTAAAATTTTCCATCTGTATCCATTTTTGGTGTGTGATACTTTTTCGTTTTAATATTTTGAAATGAATTCTATAAATAACAGTTTACATTTTATTCATATATATTCAACGAACCGTTATTTCTAAAAGGTCAGATACATCAAGTGATTCTGTTTTACTGCAATTTTAATTTTAAAAATTATGGATGGAAATATATAGTTTTTTAAGAACGAAACAAAAGTTGAGGCCTTAGAGTTGAAAAAACTTGTAAAGCTCGGATGAAAAAAGAAAATGTCGGTGAAAACCTCCCAAAGTTAGAAGTAGTTAGTAGAGTTAGTAGATGAAAGCTACAACTAGAGCTTCTGCAGGTTTTATTAAGAGGATAGTTTATTGAACTTTACTTTGTTCCTTATTTTCTTAGTTATTTTCCAGGTTTGACATGCATACGTTAGAATTGGAAGTAGGCAGGTATACGTAACTTTTTTTAAACGTATATGCATGCTAAAAAAAGGAATAAGATTATAACCAGGACAACAAAGGTGCATATCCTCAAAATCAATAAAATTCACAGATTTCGCCACACCACTATCAGAAACGAAACTAAAGCTATTGATGCTCTTAGCTACTCTCAAAAGCTGAAATGGCGATGGGCGGTGTGTCCCACGTTGCTAGTCTTACTGATAGACGCTGGACCATAAAAAGTACCTCGTGGACTGGTCCTTTAGGACAAAGGAAAAGGGGCAGACCATATGCGCGCTCCGCAGACAACATTACTAAAGTAGCTGGTACAAGCTGGACTGATAGGCAACGTTGGTGAGCTCTGGAGGAGGCCTTCACCTTTTTTAATCTTTACATGTCATAATATATAATAATCGATTAATATTTTAATGTTTCTTATAAAAAAATATCAAATGATTTTGCATGCACATAGAAAATTTGTATATTGTAATTATAAAGCAAGCAATAAAAGGCTGTTTTATTTTAATTTTATTTATTTTACTTTGTAGCTTATACCTTGTAGTGATCCTATAGTGGAAAAAACCCATAGAGCAGGACTTCCCTAACGGGGGGGCAAACCCCCCTAGGAGGGCGCAGACAAAGTATGTTAGGGAGGCGTTGTAGGTACGTAATATTAATATTATGTAAGATTACATCTCCAAAAATAATAACCGTAATTAAATTTTTTATATTTAGTTTAAAAAAAGGTTCGACTTTTCTGCGTACAATACACTTTTACCGTAATATTTTATATTAATTGAATAATAAGGGGCATGAAAATATTATTTCTGGCTCGGGGAGGTTTGGCCAAATAAACGTTTCCCAACCTTTATTTCGCCAAACCTGCTAAAGAGATAACAAATACAGATTTGAAATTTACAATATGATGTTTTGTGACCGTTATAACTAGAGTGTTTGTAATGGATTTATCGAGGTTAAATCTTCTATACCACTATTTCTTATTTATTATATATTACTGTTCCATACTGATCCCCCGAGACATTTCCCACGATCCCTCTCTCTCTCTCTCTGAAAGTATCTTTAAAATGTAATAAATTTGTGATTGCTTAATTCTCTCTTTTATTTATCACCTTTTAGTATCATATTTTTTGTCCGCGCGACATCATTAATGCGAAAGTGGTTCCCTCTTTAGTCTTCACGTCCAAGCGACTAAACCGATTTTGATGAAAAAATTTTAATCCCGAAAAAGATATATACTGTCGGACATAGATCCTCCGTATTATTTATAAAAGGAATTGTGTCAAGTCAGTTGTCAAAGAGAAAAAAATGAGAATATATTACTAGACGAAAAATGTATTACGAGTTATTGTGATTTATGTTCATTTAATTAAAGTTAGCTCTACAGATTGTTGTGTGTTATTCATATACTTTGTACCCAGCAAAGATGAACGATTCCGTAACCACCTTTATTTTATTTTTATTTTATTTTATTTATTTTAGGAAAACTTACAGCTAGATTTCACATACATAATGATAAGTATAGCATAGTAAGGCTAATTAAAAGTTTTCACATATAGAAATTTAAATGGCTAAATAACAATGAACAAACAGCAAACAGCAAGCGATTGTACAAATACATAATATAATGAAAGCAATGGATACAAGAATAATAAAGCAATGAATACAAGAAGCAAAGAAGCCACAAAAGAAAGATAAAAGGATACTAATTACAATGCATAATGCGACATCTAGCAATATAATATACTAATAAAAATAGACTATAATATAATTAAAGTAATCATACAATACTATATGATCCCAGCAACCTTTGGCGTAGAAAGGTTGCTGGGATCATATAGTATGTTTTATCCAGTAATTACAAACATAAAATTTTACAATCAATTTACGAAAATATTGAGTGTAGGTTCCATGGTGTTTACTGATCTCGATTCTTACAGTTCATTCAGTTTTTAACAAAAATGCTTCTTTTGCTAAAGAGGCTTATTTACATAAAGATACTGAAAACGACTTGAATATTCCATCAGTGTTCCAGAACATAAATTACACGAACAATTTAACAGGAGAAAGTAAAGGCGGACATTAAAAGTTTAATGAAGAGCCAGGGATGAGTATGATAATTTTTTTGCGTCAAACACTCACTCAGCTCTCGGAATGAGAAATGGACATTGGCGAAGGATTTGGTTCCTAGCTGTCAAACTAGTATTTTTTTAATGATATTTAGGGGGCAAGCGAGCAGACGGGCTACGTGACGGAAAGCAACTGCCGTCGCCCATGGACACTCATGACATCCGAAGAGTCGCAAGTGCGTTGTCGATCTTTATGAGAGAATATGGATAGGGGGATGAGGGAAGTTGCGCCATTGGTAAACTCACTCACTGAACGAATCACAGCACCACGCCGATTCCGTTTTTATGTATGTTCAACCATAGCTCCGCCGTTTGTGAACCGATTTTCAAATTTTTTTCTTTGTTGTATAGTGTGTTGTTCCGAATAGATCCCATATTCACCATGGTGGTGGCTGATGATGGGAACCATGAGTAATCGAGGGAACTGCTCGAAATGTATATGGAAACATATAGTGATTTTGGTTTCCCTAAAAGCGTCCCAAGTATACGTTACCAAAAAGTAAGATTTGGTACTAAGGTATACCATGGTTCCGAAGATACTGTGAGAACTCGTGATTCCTTACAGATACGATTTTAGGGTTTTCGGCGTTATTTTAAGAGCTAAAAGCATATGCTACTACACCATAGATTATATTCGTAATTATCATCATCACAAAAGTGGTGACCTGATGATGGGATTCTTGAGTAATCGAGGGAACACCTCGAAATTTGTATGGAAACATAAAGTGATTTTTCACACTTGTTATGTGGGTTCTGATCGGGGGCCCCTTCCGGCTGGGGGCCCGTGGCATTTTGCCGGCTTACGACCTTGTAGTTACGCCACTGCACTAAAAAGAGTGAAATTATTATTAATTTAATACTTTTTAGTTTCTTTTGTACTATTTCGTATGTTGTACTATTTAGAGTGTACTATTTGTACTATTTATATTTTCCTTTGGAAGACGGTTTAAATTTTTTGTTAAATAGTAATAATAGGGGGTAATTAAAAAGGGTGAAAAGTCGACCAACTAGTCGACAAACCAGTTGACCAACCAGTCGACCAACTAGTCGACAAATCAGTCAACTAGCCAGTCGACCAACCAGTCGACCAACCAGTCGACCAACCAGTGGACCAACCAGTCGACCAACCAGTTGACCAACCAGTCGACCAACCAGTTGACCAACTAGTCAACCAACCAGTCAACCAACCAGTCGACCAACCAGTCGACCAACCGGTTGATTAACCATACCATTCGATAAATTAGATAATAAACAACAACTATTGAAACCATAGTGGTTAAAAAAACCAACCAACCATGAAAGCAGTATTTTTTATTACTATACCAAATTAAACCCGAGGGACTTTGTTCTGCCGGTCTTTTAAACTGTGGCTGAGTACCTCACCATACATGCTAGAAACTGAAGCACTGGCTTCTGATTCTCTAAAGCGCCATGGAATCGCCTAAAATATAGTCTGGCTACTGTAAGTTGAACCTTGCATTTATTTTTACTGGAAACATTATTCAAACGCAATTTTTTTGTTCGGTTAGAATACCACTACAATTGGCTTTTTATGATTTTGATACTTGATCATGATCATTTATGATTTTTGACATGACGAGTTATTTATCTAAATAAATCATATTTTTATAAAAATGAATGAAAATTCCATATAATAAGATATAAGGAACAGCTGGATTTTGTCCCCCCATCGGGTGTTGAAAGTCTGATTTTGATTATAACAAATACATTCTACTCCGAATATGTACACATTGTAATTAATTTATATTAACGATCAAAACTTTTTTCTATAAATCCTAAATGCTATTGCAATCTTAAAACACGCCAATGATAATATTGTTGTTAAAACTAGGGCTCTTAATTTTCGAGTCTTTTTTGGAATTCTATGTTTTTCAAATAAATTACTAGGCCTTGCGAAATTCGGACATACACTTTAATTATTTAATATTTAAAGGCAAAATGTCTTAAAAAACGAATAAATGAGCGCGCAAGATTTTAGTGACTATATAAAAATGCAAATTCACAAGAAAAACAAAATAATAATGAAGTAATTCTCTAAATAACAAAACAAACACGTTTGGTGCATATTTAATTAAAAAATACACATATTTAAATAACAATGGTGCAACCAGAAACGGAACAAAACGGAAGTTATACAGTCAGAAAAGTTGAAACAGACACAGATCGTAGACCTAATCGTATTTTGGTCGGGTTATGTCAAACCCAACCGACAGTTTACACGATTTACATGGAATTGACATATTCCGACCAAATGACGTAAGTCTGTCAACTAGCTCTATTACAATTTTCCCGATTATACATTATACGTCGAATTTAACATAACGCATCAAAAGCGCTGTTAAATCTGAAAACAAACAGCCGCCCTAAAAAGGTAATTTTTCTTGTAAATAACTACTAATTTAGCAAAACAGGGATTTCAAAATTAATGTAAAGAGATTCTGAAGTAACAATTTTATCAAAACTATTAAATTTTTTGAACAAAATGTACTAATACGAATTGTAGAGCAATTCCTTTGCAATATTGCTTTTTAAGCCTTCTGGAGCTATTTCTAGTCGCGGGGTGCTTGTCAAGATATGACAAATATGACAAGAGATGACAAATTTCCGCCGGTCATTTAAAGAATTATAATCTGTGTTATAATCTGTGGCTTTACCATGAGTTTGAAGCAATAGTATTGTCGATACTCGATAGCGACTACGTAAATTTTTGATATGGAAAAATTATACAGCGCCTCTAGCGGTCACTTGCGGAACTAAATTTGCCATACTAAAAAATTACGTAGTCGCTATCGAAACGACAAATACTATTCTTCAAACTCATGGTAAAGCTAAGCTATCGCCGTCTACTGCCGAAAGTTCTTATTTTTGGCACCATGCGCGTTGTGCGCAGTGCAAGGAGCGAAAAGTGACATAAAAAATAAGTCACTAACCTGATACTTCTTAACGGACTCCATCTGCTCCTTGGTGACGTCGTGCGCTGGCGGTCGTGGTGGTGCGTCGCGCGGCGTTTCCCGCGGCGGCACCGCCGGCGCTGCTTTCGTCGTCCCGTTCACCTGCTGAACAAACTCACTTGATGTACAAACCTCCTATTTACATCGCCGCAGTCGGGGAAAAGTACGTATGCATCTTAAATTAACAAGTTTTTGGAAAACTTTCGATAGATGGCGCTTTTTTGCATAGTTTTGAAGTTTTTTTTTATTAGCAATTTTAAGTCCAATATAACACTTTATTGTTATTGACAAAAAGTAAACTTGCCCCTATTTAAGAAAATTAAACACTGCAGTGTGTTCCAAAATACAAACTATTATTAAGTCATAAGAGCTTGTTTCACCAAATTTTCAAACGTGATGTTAGCAGCTAACCAGAGTGAGTCTAGAGGGCTTAGAACGTCCGTGGCCTAATGGGCAAGACCTTCGGTTCGCACTCGAGAGGGTGCAGGTTCGAACTCCGGTGGAGGCGTGTACCAATGAGACATTTTCCGATCTCAAACAAAATAGATAATACCGATGCTCATTGCCGTGGGAAAGCCATGCTTGGGCACGAATGGGCCGGCTCAACCGGAGTGATACCACGGCCTAACAGAAAACTGGCGTGAAACGGCGTTATGCTGTGTTTCGTTCAATGAGTGAGTTAACCGGTGGCCCAACTTCCCTAATCATAGGGGATTAGGGAAGTTGACCACCCACTCTATTCCCATTCCCTATCATAAATGGCCGGCAACGCACTTGCGACTCTTCGGATGTCGCTAGTGTCCATGGGCGACGACACTAGCTTTCCATCAGGTAACCCGTCTTGCTCGCTTGCTCCCTAAATATTATTAAAAAAAACAGTTTATTATAATGATGTGAAACAGACATTAATAAACAGAATACTCAATTATTTAATATTAGTAATAAAAAAAAACCTCATCCAAAAGTTCGAATAGCAGTTGTTAACTAATAACTACACCTATTATATATTATATAATATTATATATATGAGGCTCGTGTCAATCGGATGAGGCAACTAGCAAAACTCATATATATATTAATACGTGAGAGGCATAGTTTGTACCCCTTTTGACGAAAGAGAAAGAAACAAGAAAGAAGTTGTAAGAACATGAAATTTCTCCCAGTTATAGTTGATATAAAGGAGGAACGTGGAATTTCAATATTATTTTAAAATATGCTTTTATTTTACAGATTTTTAATAAATAAAACGCTACACACACATCAACACGCACACTACAAAATTTTTGCATGACACGATTTGGACACGGCAATCATAAACGAAATATTCTTTTGTTTATGGTTGACGTTGGTTGACGTCTGTGTTTTTTTTATAGAGACCTTTATGCAAAGATTTTTTATAGCTCTTCATTAGAACTTAATTTTTAAATCAGTTACAATCAATGTAAAAAATATTTCTGCCCGCGGCATTTTGCCAGCCCTGTAAGTTGCCAGTTGCCAACCTATTATTACGCTACTGTCGAATAGTATAACGATTGTTTATGAATAATTGATGCTAAAATCAGTTTTGTTAACCTAAAATAAAACCTTAATCATTACTAAAAACATGTCGTTTTTAATTCATTGTTATGTGAACATGACAACGCCATCTACGAAAGATTCCAAATCATTAGTATTTTTAGAGTCACTTGAAATTTTTAAAGTACTGCTTCTCATTTTTATACGGTGTGCACCAACATTTTTAAAATTTTTTACTAAATCTCTGAAGCGGAGTCCTTGCTGTTAAGAACAAACAGCATTATTATGTTTGTAGAATGTTAATGCACACTGTTTTAGGTTGCAATATTACCCATTGAAATTAAATTTTTGATATAAAAGTCACCAACACTCATCCAAATATTTAAAAAAATATATTAATAAACGTTATATTGTATTTTCTTGTTAACAAAATTTTTTTTTAATTTTTTTCAAAGACGCGTTATAATTTGTTATTGGTTTCTGTGCAAGTGACTTTATTGTGACACATGGCCTGCGTTGGTAAACAAAAAAACAATTATAGTATACAATTATGCAGTGCATGCTTTCCCTTATTAACGTTTGCATGCAATTTTTCCCAAAATCAACATACATATACGCTTAACCAGATATATCACCTTATATTTAAGGAAAATAAATAGATATGATAATGTTAAAAAGAGCAAAGTATCCAAATTTAAATCTCGTGAAAAATAACTCTTAGCAAGCTGTTATAGACAATGTTTTTTACGTTATAAATACAGCAATACCAGTATTATTTTAAAATATCTTGCATATTTTTAATAAATAAATAAAACGCTACACACACTACAACACGCACACTACAATATTTTTATATGACACGATTTGGAGACGAAATATTTTTTGGTTTACGGTTGACGTCTTTATTTTTTTTTTAACAAATTTAATGTCCTGGTAACGAGACCTTTATTCTATAATTTTTATAGCTCTTATACTAAACACAGCAATACTAATAAAATAATTATAAATATTCACAATAAATACATCCTATATCTATTTACCCAGCGTTTCGTAATAATTTATAAACATATACAAATTATGACTAGGATTAGTACACCTGTAAATAAAAATATATTGTTTTAATACCTGAAAGAAATATACATTAAATTAGAGAATACTAAATAGAGTGGGATTCTTGCTTTTGTCACATTATTTTATTACAACGATTACATTTATTAAAAACGCGCGTAAAAAATTACTTTTGGACATCGGTGAAATTGGCTTTTTAATTTACGGACAGAAGATTGTTGTGCATGAAGCGTGTTATGATCATAATGACGGTGAAAGTGGGAATATGCAGATTATATTTACATGAGATCAGAGATAACGACCGTAACCAACTCACAATTGGCGTAAAATTAAGGGTTAGAATTGTGCGAGTAAAAACTTTGTTTTTGACAAGAATTGACTCGTTTTACCGTTGCGTCATCGACTTGAAAGTAGTAAATTTAAAATAATATATATTGATATTAAGGTGCTTATTAAGTATTTATAAATAAATATGCCTTCCCCCTTATTCATAAAAATATTTAAATAGTGTTTAACTAATTAAGGTTGGCTATCCTTTTCTGTCCTGTGACGTTTTTAATATTCCAGAAAATGACAGCCAACCTTAATAAGAAAAAAAAATATCCACAACCGAACATATAATCTCCTCGTTTAATAAAGTCGGTTAAAAAGCACTGTTTTATATATTTTTATGAATATATATGATATTATAATACCTAAAGACATGCTTGTTAGTACCACCATCAAAATTAAAGTTGGTTTTGAAATAGAACCTATATAACGTAAATTGGTTATTGACTCTAATCTTAAAAGGCTGACCCAAAGTTATTCTCGGTTAGTTTCACAAATTGATGAATGTCAAGCAGTTTCTTATTTCAGGTTTTTATCAAACACACCTAAAATGTAAATAACTAGCGAAAAAGTGTAACTTTTTAAGGGCTCACAAGATTTTTGGAATTCTAAGACATTGAATTTTCCAAACCATCCGATGACTGTGACATATTTTTTAAATAATATAGTAACTCTGTTTAACTAAACGATGATTTTAAATAATAATAAAAAATATATTGTGTTACTGATGTCATATATATAGTTGAGATGTGCAATGGTTAGAATAAGTTTAACTTTACAGTTGCACATCTCCACTCATAGATGGCGTTAGAAGTACAACATTATTTTTATTATTATTATCTATAATATTATTACGATTTTATTTTTAAACACATCCACAAATGTACTCAAATTACTATGCCGAAGCCCAAACCTTATAGTACTACAAATATGTACTGGGCTCGCCCTATAATAAAGTAATTAATAATAAAATCTGCAAAAACTGTAAGAGTAGCTAAACTGCTGAACATTGATTTTTGTTTATTTTACAATTACCTAAGGCTTAGTAAAATCAATAGACATTATGACAAATGGTTTAAAAAAAAAGCGTTTAACGGATCTTTAAGAAAGGTCGAGAACATTCATCCATCCTCGATTCGTATATTCAGTTAATTCTACCAAACCTGACTACAGTTATTAGAGAAGTCGATTCATAGGCACTGAGGCGGTTATCGAATCCACATAATTCGATCAGCCCCCTGATCTACGATGCGATTTCGCGCGGAAACGTTCTCACGGAAACTCTTGGCACTTTTAAAAGAAGTGTCCGAAATCAGGAACGATTCTGTGCGGTATCGTATCGTGGATCAGGAGGCAGGTATGCCAAACTAACAGGTCTCGCACGTTGTATTGACATATCACATAACCCGAACAAATGACGTGAATACACCATCTACCAATCAACTTCGCTGGCTCAGCGACCCGAAGTAGATATTGGCCTCAGAAATGAGCTTTCACCACTGAACCCTTTCTCGCAACATCTTCTGCCAGTCATTAGCTTGAAGGTCACGCACGTCAGCACCACCTCTGCGAAATATCGGGCGACCTACAGGATGAGGTCATGTTGGACGGCCCTTATACTCTCTTTTTAATCCGTGATCCTCTCCTATTACCGTTTTTGAATATCAGATGGCAGACTTTCGTCATGTAGTCCAGTTATGTTAATTCAATGTTAGTCAAGACATACAAAGATATGTTGGATAGTGATGACGTAACTACACAATCTGCCTGTGCGGTATGAATCAACTTCCCTGATGATACAGTGAATATAAAATATGTTCCAATTACCAAAATCCCATGTTAGTGACATGACTGTAATGAATGATGCGCGTGCGTTTACCTGGAATGCGACACTCTTTCTGTCCACCGTACCCGGGTACTTGGGGGTGGTTTTGATGATCTGGACGAAGCTGTCCGGCACATCCACAGCCACCTCCCTACCCAGCAGCACCGGGGTGTCGAAGCCGTTCTTGATCAGCACCGAGTCCGTCCTCGCAGAGTATAAGACGCCGTCTCTCAGCATCGAGTCTGTACTCGCGGAGTACTTGACGTCCCTGCAGTCCAGTAAGTCGTCCCCGTTCGGTATCAGTAGAATCTTGTGATCGCTGTCCGACTCTGACTCGCACTTCGCCGTTGATGACTTGCTGACGTCTGAAGTGCGCATGAAGTCGGACCCCTTGCTGATGTCCGACATGCGCAGGAAGTCGGACCCCTTGAAGTCGGACCCCTTACTGACGTCCGAAGTGCGCAAGAAGTCGGAGCCCTTGCTGGCGTCCGAAGTGCGCAGGAAGTCGGACCCCTTGATGCCGTCCTTGATGCCATCCTTGCTGCTGGAGTCGGAGCGGGTGCTGTAGGAGGTTCCGGAGCCGGAGGAGGGGCGGGGCTCGTCTCTGGGGACGGGGCGTACCTGAGGGGGGCGGGGAGGCGGGTAGCGGGGCGGGGTCTTGTTGCGGGCGATGAAGCTGTCCGGCACGTCCACCGCCATCTCGCGGTGAGGGCCTGGAATTGAGAAGGTAGGGTGTTAGCTATGCTTCAATACTTTGAATGCTGTGCAAGGATTTTTTAATCCTTGCAGGACTCCTTGGCAGATTTGAATAAACCTTTATTCTAGCAAACGTATATTGGTGTCGTATTTAAGAAGTTAATAAGAGGTATATTTAAAGAATTTCAGTTTTCAAGCACATTCGAAGAATTTGAATCTCATCGCTTACTCATTATATTTCGTTAGAGATATTTTAAAGGAGAAAGTAAGCTGATAGCGTTCAGCAGCGCAATGAGGGATTATAAATCGAACCTTCGTTAACATACAAATTTAAATACTTCTATTGATGATCCTTAAACCGTTGGCATAAAGGCTATAATGTGAGGGATAATATAAATATCCGTCCAATTTGTCGTATGAATGGGGGTAGTTACACGGCCGGTGGTTCGCGAGTAGGGCTGCCATCGCTTCGTAGTTATAAAAACAATTTTAAATTATACAACAGTAACGCAGCAGGTAAGAATTGTGCTAAATCTGATATCTATCGATGGTCAATTGCTATCTCTAAATACTTAAAATCATCAGATCGGTTTCCCATGACGTATGGCAATCCTACGTTTCCAAGTGTTTTAGAAGACGAGTCATAATTGAGATGCTATTTCCATTCATAAAGGTATAAGTACTAAGCGCCGATTATAATTGAAGACATAAATGGAAGGAGCAGATAAATAAAATTTTAGACTCCCGGATTTTGCGTTAATGAACGCTTTTGGATTCGAAAAGTTATTTGAAATTAAAATATTGTGGGTTTGATGCATAAATAGATAAACTGGTTAGATCTTGAAATGGGTGAGTTACAAGATTTGTCAAAATTTTTTATGGGAAAATAAAATGTATACGTAAACTTGAAAGTTGCAAAATATTAGTTATCCGCTTCTTCCACTTATGTCTTCAATTGCGGGCCTTAATGTACCATGGAAGAAAATTTTTCAGAACCCTTTCTCTATTATTAGGCTCCTATTAACGGACCTACGTCATTTGGTCAGAATAAATCAATTCCATGTAAGTCGTGATTTGTCGGCTGGGTTTGTCATAACGCGATCAATTTACTTAGACCGGCAAACTGGCTATGTTTCAGCTTTACTGATTTCGCGTTGTTTTATTTGGAGTTTTCTTTTGATTCTAAGCGTTTTTTTCTATCCTAGAACAGATTAATAGTTGATAACCTATTTCTTGCAAACAAGCAAGGCGCATCCGCGCGGATTATATTTTTGGAGTCGTTTGCTCCGTGTCGACTTTTTAAAAAAATATATATTGTCAATGACAAAAACATCGAAAGTTCGCTATTATGAGGCCGTTGAGTGATAACTCTACACCTCAAAGAGGGCTGTTATAAATAGAGAGCCAGCTAAAAGTGGAAATAGTTCTCATTTTGACCTAATTAGTTTTTTAATTCATTAAAAACATCGCGTATTTATAGAATTGCGTATTTTTATATTTAGTTATCATAATTATGCTTATTTAGTAGGTAGGTTGTCGTATACAGGGTATAACAAAAATAACTGATAAAACTTTAAGGTGTGTATGTGTACCTTGTTTACTGTGAAAGTAGCGACGCTGAAAGCGACATTTTTTTTTTGAGATTTGTATGGGCGAGCGTTCCAGCGACATGAGATTTTCCATAAATACGCTTTTAGCGCCGCTACTTTCACAGTGAACTATGTAGGGGACACATACACATCCTAAAGTTTTATCACTTACTTTTGTTCCATTCTCTATGGTAGTAGTCTTATTACTAAAGCTAATCTATGAACTCAAGAAGCAGGTTCGTGAGATATTGAGATTCCAATATTCGTCATATTGTTTTATTTTCGACAATAACAAAAAATATCCACAGCCGAACATATAACCTCTACGTTTTTGGAAGTCGGTTAAGCAAAGGAATTAAGCACCAAGTTTTAGCGGGCAGGTTTTACCAGTTAGTCCTACACACCCCAGCCGTCATCCCAAATCTAAAGCATTTCCCAATAGAAAAAGGCTTATTCAAACTGATTAAAAAGTTACGGTAAACTCATTGGAAATGTTGGAATAGGCTGGAATTTGGAGCTTCGACGTACTGAAAGTTCATGATGTATCGCCCACATACACAGCTAAATGTCGAATGCACAGCTAAAGGTCGGGTACGGAATTGTTCATTGGAATAACTTACATCTATATTTATAGATCTATAACATAAAAGCATTTCGTGTTTTCTGTCAGTGATACGCCATTTTGAATTTCCAAAATGATTTTTTTTCTTATGGGTAGTCGTCTTTAATTCTAATAATAGAAATAGCTGTGAAAAAATTAACCTGATAGCTTAAATCCTCTCAAAGATATGGCAATTAAAAAGTCACATAAAATAAACCTTCCCTAAACGATACTCCAATGTGACGTCACTAACGCTAGTACGCATCGCGGGAAGACTGTTCGATAGATATATTTAATATTGCGAAATTATGAAAGTAATTTTATAACAAAAGTAAGTACAAAGGAAAGAGATGTGCGAGGAGAGAAGAAGCCCTTTGCCCAGCAATGCTCCAGACTAACGGCTTTTAAAAAAGGGAACAAAGTACATAAAATCCACACTTTTTAACTTCAGATCGTTCTCTTAAACCAAAAGTCTGCTTTATGCAAAAACAAGAAAATGTACGAAATGTTAATTAGCAACTTCATCTACTTCGTTTTTAATTTAAATAAACACTAGAGTTAAACCTCGTTACTAAACCCTCGGTAACATAAAAACTAGAGGATAGCTAATTGGTAAACTTAAAAACCTCTGTAACTTAAAAAAATGTATTTGTAATATACCTCCCTGGTGTTGACGTCACAATAAGTCGGTCGGCTAAATGTCCAATAATTTTAATCCAACGTTAACCGCACTTCGTACTTAGCTGGGTTACGCATTTAACACAGTTACGGCAGTAAACGACCCCGAATCCTCCCTTAATAGGGATCTACAGTTATACCGCCCTAAATATACCGTTAGCGGTCAAGACTTTACCGCCTGTAGGTTATGATTTCGTGGAGATTGGTATTCGTTTCGCAATTCGGTTTGTCTTAAGGAGATATTTTAGAAGATTATAATATATAGCTATCCATAGGATTTTCCGTGGGAGAGCCATGCTTCGGCACGAATGGGCCGGCTCGACCGGAGTGATACCACGGCCTCAAAGGAAACTGGCGTGAAACGTCGTTGTGCTTTGTTTCGTTCAGTGGGTGAGTACCGGTGGCCCAACTTCCCTAATCCTTTTACCCTATTCCCTCATAAAAGCCGGCAACGCACTTGCGACTCTTCGTATGTCGCGGGTGTTTATGGGAGACAGCAGTTGCTTTCCATTGTAACAAGGGTTACATGATGGAACTCTGAAATCTGCTCGCTAGCCCCCTAAATATCATAAAAAAAGGAAAGCGTCATTTTGTGTCGAAGTCAATTTGAAGTTGCTTTCGGTTGGGCTTGATATAACGACCAAGTAACATTGGCCCTACACCATCTACTTTTTTGATAGTGCTTATGTAGTACATTCCCGCAAGTAGCTTGGGTGTTGTGTTTAACACCAACTGAACCAAAGTGGTAGGTCTGCAGTTTATAAATAGAAAATTATACAAAATCATTGATGTCATCTAAACTTTAGAGCCTTTTTTGTGTATTTTATGTTAATTTAATCGTTTTCTTATTTAATTTGAAACAGCATTCCTAGATACCATGTTAGGATTGCATCTGCAACCTACATGGCAAAAATGACTGTCCATACACCTGTCACAACTACGGTTTCTTAGTAAAATAAATGGTGCGACTTTGCGCCAGTTTCTAGTCCAATGCAAAATTGACACAAAACATAACCTAACCTACCTATTAATATACTACAAAATTTAGTCGCTAATGCTTTATATACTACAAAATATATTTGTGAAAATTTTGAGATATTCTGTCGATGTTATATGTTCGATGATAAAAAAAATCTATAGAAATTCAGTTTCAGCACCCATATCAAGCATTCGGGTCGGCTGTCAGCGTAAAAGATTGATAAATATCCCCAATAAGTGTAGCGTACGCCCACAATAACACCTAGGTCCTTATCGAACATCACAGCACGAATATCTGCGTGACAAAATCGAGATAACCGCTCTGATAACACCAGTTGGCGCTCATTTACGCGGGCACGCGCACGCCATTTTGAAAACAATACGTTCGAAAATCGAACAGGATCCCGCTCGGAATGACAGGTTTACTTTTTAAATCGTAATGGCGAAAGTGGTACAGACGTTGAACGCGTACTTGCTGGACACGTCGAAATGCTGCATGACGGTGGACAGGTTGAAACACTTCTGCCTCTGTCGCAGAGGAGATAACGAGGTAATCAATATGGAATTTGAAACAAATGCGTGACTATCGGCGAATGCTGTCGACCATGTTCATTGTTCTTGAATCAATATTTCTACCACAAATACTTTTTTATGTATGCCGATGTAATAATTCTACAGTTGATAAAATACCAGATATGATCAAGTATGTGCAGGTATTTGATTAACCTTCATTATAAAACAGACTTTGTAAATGATGCAATGTAGTTTCAAGGTAAACAGAGAGTAGAATGTTAGAATTTGTCGCCATCTTCCATCTGTAGTTTCTCTTAACCCTGTAATCTTTGACAAAAAATTCTATATTCTTTTCCTACAACCTGTTGCATTATTTTTCACCTATAAAAATGGAAATGACATTCGATGTTTGTAAAGTTTATTTTATAAACTCTACATTTCATGTTCTCTTGTTCAACTCAATCAAGACTTTATTCATTTTTATTATCCTACTTTAAAAGTGATCCCCTTACCTTTGTCTCAACTATTATTTTCTTTATTAAATCATTGCATTTTGCCCTTAATATTGAGTAGCGTTTGAGAGCATTTGAAAAACTAAGAGTGTAACCGTATTTAGTTCTGAAATTCAACTTACATCCATATCTGGAAATGCCAACGAGCTGCTCGCTAACCGCGTATTTTCGCCAGCTATTTCCGAACCCCATTCAGAGAGCAAATTAAAAATTCCTGGGGATCATCGCTACATTCTGTGGTAGCATTTTCATGATGTTCATTTTGGTTTAGCTGGTAATGTTAAAAATTTGCTTTACAACGTTTCTATTACTGCACAGCTAGGATCATCTTGAATTTTTCTACGATAATATTGGTCGGAACTCAACTGCACTGCAACTTGGTCGTCATGGAGAAACCTTACGTAGTTTCCTCTCCTTATTTAGTTATATCTTCATACAAAATGTCCTCAAAATTGTTTAACGGTTTAAGAGGTAACCGACAAACATACACGTTTCTTTATATAGAAAAGATTGAACACAGTTAGACCTTCAAGCATTGTGATAAATATTCTTTATTTTAGCGATTCCTTAGATCGGTTCTACATTTTTTCATCGACTTTTGTTAAATTTTAGTGATGTTGGTCATGCCATAAAACTATCTGAATGCTTTGAGCGTTTGCTTATTTAATTTTATCGATTGCATTGACTCTTCAAGATAAGATTATTCGACTTTATAATATTCTTTGATATCTTCAACGAGAAAATCTTTATTGTTCTATCTAACTTGCAATATTAATTGTAAATGAATTGAAAAACTTTTTTATTTTTTTTAAATATCCAAAAGTAACCTAACTACAATTTTTTTTTGTAAGACGTCTCTTACGTTCCATACTTCGATTAAGATATTGATGTAGTAAACATGTACAGGGAAGTTGAAACAGATACAGATTGTGGATCTAAGTATTTTGGTCGGATTATGTCAAGCTTTGACATTTTCCGACCAAATTATATAGGTTCGTCATCCGGCTCTCTTTCAATTTCGTATATTTCCCGTCATAAAATATTTATATCTTATTTTCATCATGTAATAATTCGAGGCGACGCGGTGAGCTTGACACGTTTTTACTATTTATGGTTTAACGGTAAAAAAATAATTCCACAAAGTTGGAAAATGTTATCGTACGCTTGGAGAATATCAAACATACGATTTGTCGCGGCATTGTAAAACTGAAATTAACGTATGATTCTACTAAAGATTATGAATATCCATCGACTTTATCGCTATTTCCACAATCTCAATAAATCCCAAAGGACTGACTGACTGACTGACATCAACGCAAAGCCGAAACCACAACACGGATCGGGCTGAAATTTGGCATGCACTCAGATGTTTCGCTAAGAAAGGATTTTGATTAATTCTACCCCCGAGCGGATAAAATAGGTTATGAAAGTTTGCATGTAAAATACTTCTCAATATAACCTAATCCGCGGCCATAAGCTTCTACAATATATATCTATTTAACTAAAGATTATATTTAAAGGAGTGATTAATCAAATTAATGACCATATGCTTTTAAATCGTGGTTAAATTTAACCCTTAAAAGCGAGCCAATAAAATAAAAATGGTGTTTATTTTTAAATGTGTCAAAGAGTGATTCAATATAAGAGTGACAGGTTATACAGAGACACGAGTTAGCACTTAACTCATACGGTCTACACAGTACCCACTGTTTTAGCGTCGCCGCACAGGTTTTACTTTACTAATTTTTACATTTTTATATTGACACATTTACCCACGGCCTTTGTCTGTAGCTAGAGAATTAAGCGTACATGAGCTTTTAGTAATTCTTAGGCTAAAGGTATGAGGTACCTGAGACAAAACCCACAAATTATGGAATGCTTACATTGCTATTTTTACATTACTATATTTTTTTTCTCATATTGAACAACTTACATTAAAAAATATGGCTTTCAAAATGTTAAGATTTTCATAAATAAGTCCATTATCGCATTAATTTAATGGCGACTTGAATTTAGTAATCGTTTTTATGACTCATAATAATAATTGCCATAATGATGAATCATCTCGTAATTATTCAATTACGTTGTAGTGTCACAAGGAAAGTTAACAATACTATTTACGAAAGCCGAGTGATACAGTGTTAGTGTGATATGAGGATCTATGGATCGCGATCTATAGATCATGGTGTCGTCGTCGCCGCGCGCGCAGACTCGGTCTCCGCACGATGTTGACCCAGAAAGAATAAAGGCGTACTCGGTGAGTAAACAGGTTCTTAGAGAGAGGCCTACGACATGTTGCGAGCGAGCGACTCTTACAACTAAAAATCTTTTAGAAAAAAAAAATCTTTCTTTTTCTTATTCTAATTGTTACATGTTTGAAGTCTTTCGGGGCCTGATGGGGTCACCGACCGATTTACCGACCTCTTACTTACTAGCTGTATATTACAGACTGGTTGTCGCATGCCCACATGGTAGGACAGTTCACACATATCTCGGTAAATGGACAAAAAAGCCTATTTATTTTTATACAGTTAAAAACTGTATAAAAAAAAATTAAAAAATTTATTTCAATTGAAAATTTGCCTATGCAATATAAATAGCAATCTAGAACAATATAGCTCTTTCTAACGGTGAAATTTTTTTTAAATCGGTTCGATAGCTTCGGAGATTGCCTATCTCATAGAAAATTGAAATAAGTCTTCATATTTTGAAAGTTACCTTGTGACCTGCACCAACCTTGCAAGAACCTAAATTACAATGTCGCAGAGCGATAAGGTGAAGCGACAACGACGCGCGACAACGACGCGCGACATCAACATGTAAGCGGCCCGAGCTCAGCTCGAGTCGCGACTCTACATAGGCTTTGTGGAGTGAAATCCGCGCTTTTATCGCCATACACATATCGACGCCATGTTTAATGGAAAATGCCAGGTCATATAGCGCCATATATAGGCCTTTTCACTTTCGTATGCCGTTTTAGGTGTTGCTTTGACCTACTCGTAGAATGTTGACTCGGCTGTATTGAGTTAATTATTCTAACTGACCTTGAGGGTATTTTTTTGCGTTTTATTGCAAGAGTTAAATTTAAAGCACTCAGGTGAACACCGATCTCTTAAACTATAATTGTAGATTTTGTAGAGTTAAAGGTTTTATCATGAAAATGTTTAAAAACACCTGACTAAACAAACTGTTCATTAAATTCTCCTGGTAATTTTTAAATATTACTTTGGTGTGTAAAATTCATCGTTGGTTTTGTAAAACCTTTGTAAAGTAGAAACTTCTAAGGTAAACTAGTCAAAGTTACACGTAACGCGAGTGACCTGATTTTCATTACCTTTTTTAATATTAGATTCCAACCTTTTGCTGGCCCCTTTTTGTATAACAGAATAAATAATAAACTACACATACTACATAAAAATAAAC
>JAOTAV010027037.1:0-21148 GCA_026546445.1 Cyclargus thomasi
ACGTCGAGACTACGGTGCCTACCACCGGTTCGGGAACTAATCCGGCGAGAAGAACCGGCGTAAGAAACTCGCACGGGTCCATCTTTTACCTAATAACAATATTATGTTTTAAAACTAATGTAACAATGTATCTATGTACCCATTAATTTATATTATTAATACAAATAAAGCAAAATTTTACAAAAACATTATTAAATAAAAGCTAAAATAGCATTAAGTGAGTTCATCACAGAATTCTTTTCAGAACTCCAGAAAGTCACGGGACTATCAAAACATTATAATGTTTAGATGTTTGTCCATCGATAACGGTAAAAGTACTGAACATATTTAGATGAAATTTGGAACACAGATAATATCTAAATATAACCAAGATATTAGGATGCTTTTTCCGTATGCTTCCGTGTCCTGGGAAAATAATCTTGTTAATCTCCTATTTCTACGTGGACAAAGCCAGTAAAATAATAATTTCTTCATAATATAGTAGGTAAATTGTAATAGCGTTGAAAGTACCTAACTGATGAAAATTATATTTCCATTAGACGGCGCCGACGACGTAGGTATACAAACACGGACGTTGGCACACACACCACACTACACAAGCATCATTTGAATACCGGAGTTTCGCAAACTATTGCTAAGGTGGTGCACGAAGACGTTCTACTGAATTATAAGTATGAATCGATCGATTACCAACAAAAGCTTAAGGTAGGTCTCAACTCTTTTACACATATGTAGGGACCATCCATAAGTACGTCAAACTAATTTCACGATCTTTTAACCCCCCCCCTCCCCTTGTCACAGGTAGTCACATTTATATAAGATATCTTTCTCTATTGTGATATCATAAAATTGCAGTTTTACATCTTAAAATGGAAACCTAACCAGCCGAAATTTCAAGTTTCGACATTAAATTTATAAAATTTGTGACGTGTTGTCACAAACAACTAAGGACCCCTCCTGTCACACCATGTCACACCCCCCCCCCCCTTCAAGTGTGACGAACTATAAGGATGGTCCCTAAGAGAGAGAGAGAGAGAGGAACATTAGTTGTAAGGGGTTGTGTAATGGTTCCTCTGTATAAGCGGCGATTAGAGACGTTGACACGCGAGCACGAACATACAGTAGAGGTAATACTCGCCTCTGCTCGTCGGTTATAGTGTACTAGTTGTTTCCCACGGCTTCGCTCGCATTAAGATGTATTTTCATACAAACTTTCAACCCCTATTTCATCCTCTGGAAGTAAAATATCATAAAACGCTTAAACACGTATTCATTTATTTTGAATCAGCAGGTCAGAAACAAAATTTTAGGGCTCTTACTTAAGAAATTACGAACTTGCGTAGAAAAAATTATAGAAACTTTAACCCCATTTTCACCCTCTTGGGGGTAGAATTTCAAAAATTGTTTCATTTATTACGTATTTGTTTATTTTGAAGCATTAGCTCAGAAATAAAATTTCATGTCTTTAACTGAACAAATGACGAACTTTCATACAAACTTTCAACCCCTATTTCAATCACCTTAGGCGTAGAATTTTTGAAATTCCTTTCTTAGTGGGTGTCTACTCAATAAAACAATCCTATTTACCAAATTTAATGACTATAGCTTTATCTAGTTTTAATATAGCTAGGGACAAAATTCTTAGTTCTTTTAATTTATAATTCCAAAGATAACCTTCTCCCGTACGACTCTGCTTTAAATTACACTCAAAAGAGATAATGTTTAATATCAGGAGCTTTCAAAATAAACGGTTCCTTGCTCTGTAATTTATTGGTACTCTAAGAACAACCTATTGTTGGGAATTTCACACAAATAAACCTATTCATAGTCTTCGAGTGTACCGCTGTATATCAATAGGAATACTCATCAAAAGACAAAATAGCCTTCGAATGGCCGGGGCTATCAATAGGCAAGTCAATAGGCTATCAATAGGCCATGAATAAGCAGAGGGCGTGACGCCGTAGATCACGGTGGCCGTGAAATAGGCGCCATGTGGTGCTCATTAGACCGATTTTGCTGTGTAGTATAACGAAATTTCAGATAAAACGCTTTTAGAAGCCGTTGTATGGATGAGCGTCTCTTACTGAGCGTATCCAAAATACAAGTTGATAAATATTGGCACTAAATTGTTAAATAAAAAAAAACTCTGATCTAGATGAAATATTTTTTTTATAATCTAATAATTACGCAATGTATAATGTTAATGTGTTTTAAAGTTTAAAAAGCAGCCTGATTTTAAAATTTAAATTTTCGAAAGATGTAACGATTTCTTTCGATCTCCTCGATGCGTAAATAAACGGATTAGAAAGATTTACTTAAGAATATAAATTCAACCCACATCTTTAAAAATCAATTCTCGACTCTCACTTTCAAACCAAAAGTGTTTTATCTGGCAATTACACCCACACCGCTCGGTCGGCGTTTTACAATCGGGCCCGGAGCCACAATAGACGAATTTGTTTCTAATGGCCCCACAAAATTGTCCACAAAAAACGTGCCACTTGTGTTTTTAACAGACTGACCGACGCGCTTTACCGCGCTTGATTTTGAGTGTTCGAAATTTAAATGTTATTTTTTTTAAGATAAGCCCTAAACGTTTAAAATATATAACGCAAGTAAAAGTGTTGTAACTTGTAACGAAAGCAAGGAGCAATAGAAGTCTCCAATATAAAGAAATTATATCCACAAGAATAATCATGATCAAAATATGAACCCTACAAGCGTGGTTTCATACGAAGCTTAGTCCTGCCAAGCTCTACAAAATATTAAAAGAATAGTGTTTTAAAAAATGTCTAGAGTCTAGTGTCATGGGATTCTTATACACTATTTCTGTCTACTACGTGTTGTTTAACGTGAATATCTAAATACTCACGTTAAACAACACGCAAGTCCTCCAAAGAACCACCCTTCGGCCTTCATCATTATAAAAAAGTCACTGACGAAAATAAACAAGATGGCAGAGTCAGCCATTTTGTTAACAATGTTAATTGGCGGGGTTTTCGCGGAATATTCGCCAGCAAAAACTGTTATCTGCGTCGATTAAAATTCCGCATTAAAATCGAACAAATGAGCGCTTTTTGTCGACCACGCCCGCTGGCCATGAACACAGCAGGCTTAGCATGGCCACCGAAAAATACGAAAGCATAGAGGTTACAGATTGTTGGCATAAACTGACAGATTTGTGCACCTTTGTGGATCTGCCTATCCAGACGCCAGGCCGCCAGGCCGCATGGAGAAACTCATTTTCGGTCTCCATGCTAAGCCATCAGGAGTCAGGACTATGTTTATATCTTATAACCAAGAGACGAGCCACACATCCTTTCTATTCTAAATAGTATGTAATGTAATATGTTTTTATTGTAGGTTTTGCTTGCGGCTTCGCTCGCGTGAAATTTAAAATTTACGAAACATATGAATATTCTTGTAAGTTAGTTTCGACCCATAGTAAAGATGACAAAATATCATTTGGTACCCATGGTTCATCTGTTCCAACAACAAAATCTATTCGGAAAAGGTGTGAAGAGACAACAAACAGATAGAAAGAAAGAATTTTTAGTATTGTATGGATTTATCTCCCTTCGAAATCATCCATTTGCCGGTGAAAACATAAAAACATTTAGACATGGCGCGGCGCTAAATCAAACGAAATGTATCACACGGGCGAGATATTTATAACCCACACGTGGCGTAGAACGTAGAACAAGTAGAGCAGATTATATTTTTGGTAAAAAAAAAAGCTTGTACCAAAAATCTATAGTGCCTACCGATGATTTTTTTAAATTTTCATGTGGGCAAAGGCCTCTCAAAAAATATTAAATAACAGCGCATATACAGCAGCTGTCATCTTCGAGCACTGTCAGGCAGTTAAGCAGAAAGGACCCAACCGACATAATAACTCTAAGTACGTTGAGTCCTGTCTGCTTCTATCTAATTTGTCATTTCTTTTTGCCCACACAGTCATTTCTTTCTGCCCAATTCTACTAAAGAAACACAATAATAATTACTCCATAATGTACTATCACTCTGTTCAAATTAAACCCTGTAGTCTAATAACGGGTTTACATATTTAAAATCCAGTATTCCAATCCAGAGCTAGATGAATGTATTGCTACTGGACCAACATAAAGGGGCACTGAAAAATTAAAAAAAAAAGTTAAATGCCATTTCTATTATTTTCTTAATTATATATTTGGTTGGTTATTGGTTACAGAACTCTATGAAACAGGGATCCTGGTATAATGCAAAACCTGTAGGCAATGTAGCCTGCCAAGCCCGACATACCACTACTATGTAAAATGTTCTAAGTTTAAAAACCTCTGTATAATATTTTAGCATACAGAGTGCAATAGTATATTTACAAATACAAATATTTTATTGACTAAAACATTTTTACAACTTTTTAAATTAACGGTCCCCCAAACTAAGCGAGGCCTGTCCTATGGGGGAGTATTATTATTAGAATTTATAAAACAATACTGATTTTTATTACAAATGCGGGGAAAGTGGAATCTTCGCGCCTACTTTTGGGGTCGAAAAGACGCTAATTGCCCACATCACAATTACCACACGGGTTATGAGGAAATTTAATGTCAATTTGAGTGCGACAAGTATATTTGAGTGCGACAAGTATATTTGAGTGCGACAAGTTTACTTGTCGCACTCAAATTGACGTTAAATTTAAACTAGTGTGGTAATTGTGGAGTGGGCAATTAGCGTCTTTTCGACCCCGAAAGTATGCGCGAAGATTCCACTTTCCCCGCACGAGTATTACAAAGTGATAAAATTTTAGGGAACGTATGAGCCCTCTGTGTAGTTGTGTTTACTGTCAAAGCAACACTGGATAAGCTTTTTTCGTGTGTGTGTAAGTGCTGTATCATTAGTTTGTCCATTTCCTTTTTCTGTTATATTTAGGGGGAAAGCAAGCAGACGGGTTACCTGATAGAAAGCAACTGCCGTCGCCCATGAATACTCGTTACATCCGAAGAGTCGCAAGTGCGTTGCCGGCCTTTAAGAGGGAATAGGGGATGGGGATAGGAGGATAACGCCATTTAACGACAGTTTTGTGTAAGGCCGTGGTATCACTCCGGCCGAGCCGGCCCATTCGTATCGAAGCATGGCTCTTCCACGGCAACGTGCATCCGTATTATGTACTTGAGATCGGAAAATGTCTGGTACACACCTCCTTCAGGGTTTGAACCGGCACCCTCTCGAGTGCGAACCAAAGGTCTTACCCACTAGCAAACCATACAGAACTTTAAAAAATTTGGTCATTGGCCACTCCTACTTTCTACACCGTAAAGTATTATAACTTTTTTTTTCTCACACCAGATCACAGAGCATCACATGATGCAGATCTAAGATCTAGCAAAGTCGTTCTCTACTATTGAACATATGAAAATTCGTAACCCTTCCTATTAGTCTTCGAATTTCGAACGTTTTGGTGGATTTTGTGGAAATGTGGATATCCTCTGTAAATTTTGTACACAGAGTACAAAAGGGTATATAGTTGATCTAAAAATTAGTAAATTTTATTCCCATTCAATGCTTCCGAAGAAGCAAACACACTATTTTTCACATCAACAACAACTTTTTAATATCTTAATTCTATGCGAGCAAAACCACGGGTAAAAGCTAATGCAGAATATTCGCAACTAAAAGTTAACTAATCATGGGAAACCGTGCGATAGAAAGACGATACTTTTTATAATAAATCAATCAGTGACACATAATTAAACTGAACTTTTAGGAAGAGGATAATTAGCAGACATTTTGCCGGGTGTGTTTTTTTCGGCATTTTTTTTTATTTTTATGATTTATGACATGTGTAACACGAGTCGTTGTGATGTTACAAATTGTGCGGCGCTGTTGATGTCATGATGACCTAGTGTTGTGAACGACAAAGTTTTGTCGATAAAATTATATCGATATTTTAAATTTTTCAGGTTGCCATACAAAGTGCCCAAACTACGACAAATTGAAATCAACAAGCTAAAATTTAACATCAGTTAACTAGTACCTAAAATCACTAAATTCGATATACTTCCATAATATTATATATGTAGTTTACTATGAATAATAATTTACCGCATAGACTGCGATAATATTTAAGACATATTTTTGAGGCCTTGAAAGTTTATTACAAAATATTATAAAAATATTTCAAGTTGTAGTTAACCAGGAATATTAACAAGTTAGTATTATAATAGGTCACAACATTAAGTAGGTAATAGGTGGTAAATCCCTATCAATTTCGTAATTTATTTTTATAGATATGATAAAAAAAACAATTTCCAGCATAAATATCTAATTAAGAAAGAAAGCAGTTTTTTAACGATTATAATTGTTATTATTTAATTATAGCTTATATATACTTTAATTTAACTACTATTTTCATCGACAAAACATTCACTTCACTATTATTTCTGATATAAGATACTTAAGCATTCAAACGCATACTTCCTTAGCAATTAAGTATAGGAAATTTTCAAAACTCTCCTTAAAACCCAATTAAAGGGCTTCCTTATTTAACGACTCTATTCCAAAGGAACAGGTTTGATTTTTGAGTAAAATGTAGTCAACCCTTAAGTAATTTGGTACAAAATATTCTGTCGGAGAATATTTTGACATTCGTGTTAATAGCCCTCAGGTGTCTACAGGAATTCGTGAAATGTGTTCCCCATAATACATCATTTCTGTTTTTGTTTAAACCCGCAAGTTAATTTACTATTTGTAGGTAAATATTGACGTAGCAAATATTTAGAACGCAGACGTAGTTATAGCATGGAATAAAAAAAAACTGAACGCTGGAGTTATGCTTGTAGTAATCTACATAAAATTATTGTGTTGGCTATTTCACTTAGAATTAAAAGCGTTTTTATTAAATAAATGTTTACTTAAAAACTATTTGGTGCCTGCAACGTCTTTGCGCGAAAATTTTTATGTCACGCGGGAACTGTACATTTTTCCGGGGTAAAAAGTATCCTATATGTTGTCCAGACAAACAGAAAACATTTTTTTTTGTCGAATCGTTTTATTTTACTGTTCCTTGATTATTTTGTAAAAATACTAAATGTACAGACATGCCAATTTTACTGTTTTATTATATGTATGTATAAATGAAGACCCAAAATAAGGAGAAGAAAGATAATAAGAAAACCTGTTTAAAGGCACATAGAAAATACTAAGCGTTTAGCACAAGTTTAGCATATAATAGAAATTTTTAAACGGAAATCATACTGATCGGACGCGACTGACAGCCGCAATCTAGATTGTTATCTAATTTGCGGTGTATAATAAATAAATATAAATAATAAATAAATGCCGTACATTGATGAGTGCAAACTATAAGGAGTCAGTCGTGGACGTTTTTCTATGGGCTGTTAGTCGCATCCAAGCAGTTCGTTTTCAGCTTTATTTAAAACGAATCCCAGTTCATCCAGTAACTCACAACAACTCCTGCCACATACACTTTGCAAAAAACTGACCTGGCAGTCTAGAAAAAAAGAAAACAAAAATTTCGAAAATGGAAACATTTTTTCCCGCGCAGCGTAAATCATACAGCGGCATTCCTGGCGCGCCACCGATGCCGGCTATATTTGGACGGCCATACCGCATCATTAGTATAAAAACATCCATGTGTTTGTTCTTAATGACGATGAAAAAATCATGGTTGCCAAAATTAAGATTTCACTTTATACCACACTAACACATTTTACTGTAAGATAAAATGATCTATTATTTTTAAATCATATTATCTATGATGTCAAACCCACTGCATGACTTCTATTATATACGCTGGACTGGCGATACCCTTTGAAATGACAGCTCTTTACCGAGACGATTTGAGTTTAGAAACGTAACGAAAAAGAACTAAATCTGACGTAATTTGCAAATGGCCGCTTAATTGTTTCAATTCTTTTTTATTTAACAAAGTGAAAATTGAAAAATTACGCGATAAAGATTTTTTTATATTAAAGTTTGTTTAAATAAGCGGTGGAAGTTCATAGGTAAACTATAGAAGAGTGTGTGTGTTATGTAAAACTCATTAGTTCCTTTCCCGCTCGTCACTGCCATCAGCGCCAAAATACCGCATATCAAATCTCCTTACCATGACTAATCTTGTCGTCAGCGTATTTATAAATTAGTGGTATTGTGGTATACTGGTGACAATACATTTATCAG
This sequence comes from Cyclargus thomasi, assembly GCA_026546445.1. Classification (NCBI taxonomy): domain Eukaryota; kingdom Metazoa; phylum Arthropoda; class Insecta; order Lepidoptera; family Lycaenidae; genus Cyclargus; species Cyclargus thomasi. The sequence goes on from JAOTAV010027037.1 coordinate 8,182, forward strand.
AGTCGAACGAATCGAGCCAAGCCAACTTTGTCTTTGACAGTTAAAGATTTGAACGAATGGGACGATTCGGTGCGGGCAAGTGTGCGAGGTTCTGTGACATTTCATATATCGAATTCTAAAATTCGTTCCCTTCGTCGCGTTCGTCTCGTTCGCTTCTGATAAATGAGCGAACACCATTAACGTCAGAATAAAATAAAGCATTCACTGCGGATGACGTCATCAGGAAAAATACAGGAGCAGAAATGCAGTGCACACAGTACATTAAAATCAAAATACAAACAAATCCGTCCGCTCCGTACAGGCTCACATTATCCGTGGAATTTTCAACTTTCTGCCTCGCACAGTAAGACTCTGGAATAAACTATCACCAGAAGTATTTCCGGACCGACACGAACCTGCAAACCTTCAAGAAGAGAGCGTATCCCCTCTTAAAAGGCCGGCAACGCACTAGCAACTCTTCTGGTGTCAAGGGGCGGCGGTAGTTGCTATTCATCAGGTAACCTGTGTGCTTGTTTTTTAACCTTATATAATTAAAAAAAAAAACCTTGAGTACGTCGTGCAGGCTGCTCATGCTGCCGAGGGAGAGCGGCGTCATCGACCGCTCCAACAGAGACCCGCTGCCAGCAGAACCGCCGCCTATCGATCTGGAAACGAACATTTTAACATTATTTATTTATTTTTTTATATTTAGGGGGCAGGCGAGCAGACGGGTTGCCTGATGGAAAGCAACTGCTGTCGCCCATGATACTCGTAACATTTATCAGGGAATAGGGATAGGAGGGGGATTAGGGAAGTCGGGCCACCGGTAAACTCACTTACTGAACGAAACACAGCACAACACCGTTTCACGCCGGTTTTCTGTAAGGCCGTGGTATCACTCCTGTCGAGCCGGCCCATTCGCGCAGAAGCATGGCTCTCCCACGGCAAAATATGCATAATTTATAAATAGGGAATATGCATTACTCGAGGGATTTTTGAATTGAAATTGCATGACATGGGGTTCTCTAAAGCATTCTTTGACTGTGACATATGTTTTATGGTATTTTGATACAATAATATATGGATATTCGATGATACGATTTTAGATAATCATAAAAAATAATATTGTACTACTAACGCCATCTGTGAGTTGAAAAATGTAATGTTAAGATACGTTTAACTTTACAGTTGAACATCTCAACTCACAGATGGCGTTAGTAGTATGTACATTATTTTTTTATTTATTTTTCATATCTATAATATTATTACCATTTTATTTTCAAAGATCTATACATAATATACACAAATTACTATGCTAACGCTCAAACCTAAAACTCTTTTAATTCCCGTGCTCGCAGCTCCGTAGCGTCAAAATACGTTTGACGCGTGGAAACCCTACTTCCTTCTGGGATAAAAAGTATCCTATGTCCTTCCCCAGGACTCCAAACTCCAAATTTCAACAAAATCGGTTCAGTGGTTTGGGCATGAAGAGGCAACGGACAGACAAACATACAGACAAATAGACACACTTTCGCATTTATATTATTAGTATGGATGGAAGTAGGAATTTGTATTGATCGTACCTCTCTAGGGCGCGATGTGGGGGCGATGGCGCCTCCGGCAGCCCCTCCCGACCTCGGCCCCGCCACGACCCTGGAAACATTACAAGGTTTATAGATACCATTACAATATTACAGTTTAACTCGGTTGTGCGCGCGGTCCTGTGAGTAAGACTTGTTTACTCGGACGGCGCCTGCCGCGACACTGCCACATGGACGAGAGTCATGTATTTAAAAACGTACGCACACCACAGGCCTGCGCGCACAACTGAGTTGAACTATCTGTGATTTCGTTGTTTGACGCGCCGTTTTGTCGTGGTCGGACCACGTTTCTTAAACTCAACTTGGTCTTGTATATATAGATCTTTTTAATTGGGTGAAAGATCGCATAGTTGCTCATTGGGTGAAAGACCTTCACAGTGACTGTGTGCAACATTAAAAAGTTGTAATGTCACCGTGGCGTTTATACTTTATAATAGACTCACCATTGTAAGAGCCCGTGGGGTGGTTGATTGTCAGCGGCGACGTCCGCTTACTGCTGTTCTGGCTGCCGCTGTACTGCTGAAAATATAATAATAGCCTCTGGTAGTACAATTAAAGTACAAATAAATATCTCTTTAACTGTTAGTCTGAATTAAATTATATTTAATATGAGCAATCCATTAAGGACGTCACACAAATTTCATGATTTTTAGACGCCCTAGTTAATAATTTTTAGACCACCACTAGGTAGGGGAGGGCGTCGTGACGCAAACTTTTAACTATACTAGAGGTCGCCTTGTGGTCGAAATTTGACCATAAATATTTCTCAAGTTAATCACAGAATTCAATTTGTCATAATGGCCCTATTACGAGGAAATTAAATTTTATAAAAAAATACAGACTTTACCCATAAACACAAGAGTATTTCGTGTACGATTACGACAATCGTCTTGTCAAAATTTTGTAGTGTGCGCCCTGTAGTGTGCGTAGCGTTTTATTTATTAAAAATATGCAAGATTGAAGTCAAAATGTTGTAGTGTGCGTAGCGTTTTATTTTTTTTAAATATACAAGATTAAAGCATATTTTCAAATAATATTGGTATTTCACGTTCCGCCTCCATATCAACTGTAACTAGGAAAAATTTCATGCTTTTACATCTACGCGTATGTCGTAAAAGAGGGTACAAATTTTCCGGTCGCGTATTAATATATAGATTACTAGTACTCTCATGAATATAATGGCCTACGATCACAGTACTATTCCTGTCACGAGAAACCGGGTCCTGTTCGCCGCTTACACTCGGACGTGGTCAGTGCTTGGTATTGTGGTACCTTGGCCGTGTGTGACACGTGGGCAGCGATATGACTCGTGATGGTCTCTAACCTGGTCGTCGGCGGTCTCTATCGTGGTAGGCAGGTCGAGCAGGCGCTGCGAGCGGATGCCGTCGCCGGGGCCCATGTGCGACACGTGGGCGAAGTTCGTGGGCGCCGATATTAGACGCGAGCGCCGCTCCGATCTGGAAGTTGTGACGTACGTCAGTGCAAGGAATATATCGACACGGAGAAATCTTCTACGCGACCGAGGTGAATTTAACTTGCTTAGGCGCGTTGGGAGTTAAATTTCAATATCACGAGATGATAATGGTTCGAAATGCGTCGTGACACCATCACAATTTCGGATAGAACCCTCACTCATTCAAGAGATAAGAGAACATAAGCTTAAAATTCGACAACTGGTGAATTATTTATCCTTTAAGGCAGCCTTTCAAACACAGGCGCAACGTTTTTGCGTACAAAGCCAATCTTAGGTAACAGGTCTGTACGACGCCGCGTTAGTGTCGCAGTGTATAATAATCAAATGATGTTCCTTAGAACTTCATACATCTGCAAAGTCATTAAAAATTGACAATTTTTATTTCACCGAGTGTCCCTTTTTTGCCACAGTGCGTGTTGTGCCCACGTACATTGGACTCGTAGAATAGAAGCTGGTTTCAGCATCAAGGTTACACGATACTCACAATCTATTATGAGCCTCAATCGCCTGGTGCTCTCGTACGGAGAACCGTCGCTTGTTCGTCCCGTACGTAGCCGGTTCGACGCTGAGCGGACCCTCTGGAATAGAAAAGTCAAAAGTTGATTGTAAAGCCAACTAAAGTTGTATTTAGTTAACAAACGAGTTACAAGACGTTTTTACTTTCAACTTTGGGGGTTGTACACAACTAGGTGAAATGATTTAAGACAGTGGTAGACGGAGATAGTAGTGGAATGTATTATAAAAATAATTACAAAAGGCCCGGTCGTGTACAAACAAAATATGAGAATGAATGCTAATTGAACAGAACTGAATCTGTATAATATAAATCGTCGCTGCGTAGTGTGGGCATGCCCAGACGCCGCTCGCTAGCCCGCTCCGCGCGTCCCACACGTGAGTAAAATGGGGTATTTTACATGTCAATACGACACATCAAACATAGAACTAAAAGAGCGGAAGTGTAATTAGTTTTGTTCGGAAAAAAATCCGCCTGAGGCCACTGCGCTCTGATTGGTCGGAAGTATCGGGTACGTACACACAGGCACTCTTATTGGTGCGTACCGTTTTAGTGCTAGCGTTACTTGATTGGCGGTTAATTTATCAGTGTCACAGTACAAAACACTGATAAGTTTCGGACACGGACGGCTCACATTACTTAGTTATATGCTCGATGATACGACACAATGTTTCAAAGTTGGGTTTAGACAATAATGGACAACTGTTTGTTAGTTATTCACGCGCGAACGGCTGGCGCGATTTTAAGAAAATTTGGCAAAGCTGATAACCTGGATTAGCACATATGATAGCACAAATGGAAAGTTTATATTTTTTTCCGTATGAACCGCAAGTAGCAGCACCTGACAGAAATTCGACCATAAATATTTAGAGGAGCTATAACAAAATATAATCTATTCTCAATTCAATAACAGACTATGGAATAAAGGTCTCGTTACCAAACCATTGAATTTTATGAAAAAAAAAAACCCAAACTTCAACTATAAACAAAAGTGTTTCGTGTATGATTATCGCCCCAAAATATTGTAGTATAGTATTCGTAGCGTTTTAGTTATTAAAAATATGCAAGATTTAATCATATTTTAAAATAATATTGATATTCCACGCTTCTCCTCCATATCAACTATAACTAGGAGGAATTTCATGCTTTTACATCTAGGGGTCTTTCGTAAAAAAGGGTACAAAGTTTTCGGCTCGCGTATTAATGTATAGATAACAATACTCACGTGCCCGCAGCGGTCGCAGGTACACTAGTGCGGGGGCGGAGTCGCCGAACGGGAACGCCCCGCCGCCGCCGCCGACGCTCACCAGCCACCCGCACTCGTCGAGAGGCCGCGCGTTCGCTGTAATCAAAAGTTATATATTAATTAGTTATAAAGTAATTACCGCCGCGTGTTGTAAAACATAGATAGTACACAGTGGTATCTTTTATCTTATTATTTTTAAACAAAACTAACTGTTGCCTGCGACTCCGTCCACGTGGTAACTTTTCCCTTGAATTTTTTCCTGATTTTTTTCCTACAAACCTCATGGAGCCCGAGACTTTTCCAACGAATGCAAAACTGCGGAAATCGGTTCGTGCGTTCTAGAGTTATAGCGTCAGGAAGGTAAACCCGGCTTATTTGTATATAATAGAAACTAAAAGGTAAAGAAAAAAAGTAGAAGATATTTTACTGTTAGTAGTAGATATTTTATAATACCTGGTTATTTTATTGTCAAAAAATAACAAAAAAATTAAACTAAAAAGTAATGGCAATCACTCGACGTAATAGAGCGCAAGCGCTGTTTTACGCCGGTTTTCTGTCTTGCCACGGAATTTCCCGGTCGAGCCGAAGAATAGTTCTCAAAGCTTTTAAAGCATTATCCCGAAAATTGCGTTTTTTTTTTTCAAAATGACTTATATATAACAGGTTGCGTAAATCCCCTTTTCACATATATGCAATATTACTGAGACGATCGCAGTGTTTATAAAAGCACGGGCGTCAAACGGCCGCCATGCCATATGAAGGTACTTTTTGCTGCTCAAACATTACTACTTTACGCGGCACAGCGACGTTGTGCATGTGAAAAGGCGCTAACACTCCTTCAACGTAATACTTACGTAAATTGATAGTCTGCACCCAGTCGCCGGTCTCGATGTCGTACACGTCGATGTGGGACGACGTGAATATCAACAGGTGAGTATCGTTGACGGCTGTAATATAAACATTATCCGGTTTAATTAATGGCTATTGAATCATCTAGAAGATGTCCTTCGCAGCGAACTCACCATACAACCTGGGCCCGCACATGGCTTTATAACCCTTAAAATTGTTATGAAACTCTCGACTTGACCTCTGCCCCTCGTACTCTTTGCGTTTTTCTTAATCTTTCTCCATCTAAGACTTTCTTTCTCGTTCTTAAATACTCTATCTCCCTCTTAAACTCTATCTCTTTCCCTCTCGACTTCTTTACCATTCCTTTACTTTACCCCTCTTAACATCTATCCACCCTCTCCATGTCTCTCCCAGTCTTCATCTCACTCTGTATCTATCTATCCCCACCATCCCTCACAAATACACCTCCGCCCCTACTTTTCTATTTACTTGTTTCTCTCTCTCTCACTGCCTTTTCTCTCCCACTCACCGTGGTGCGCTGGCTGTGCTGTATACATGATCTCGTGATCTCTAGCCCGCAGCCCGTTGCGGTCGACGTATAGAGCGAGTGCAGAGAACACGAGTATCCATTCCGCGCCCGCCTCTCTCGCACAGAGCGGCCGCGCGCCAGAGTGAGTCAGGAACACGGAGACTTGGTTGTCCGGATGGACGAGTGCTGCGGACAATGGATATGGGTTGTTAAATATTTTACTAAAAAATTCGCTCGCGTCACATAGCGGTCCATATTACTCTCCACTTTCAACCAAGTGTATGCCAAAAATCAAGTACATTGATTGCTTCCTTAGTGCGTAAAGGACAAACTCACTTTTCCGTTTATAATATTATTTTGAATACAATTTGATAAAGACAAGTATTTTGGGGCGAGGTCCCAGCAAATGTAGATTTATTGCTTCGTAGGTGCGTAAAGGACAAACAAACTAACTTTTCCGTTTATCATATTAGTTTTAATACAATTTGACAAAGACAAGTATTTTGGGGCGAGGTCCCAGCAACTACTACAATCCGCAACAACTGCCGCCCAATTTATCGCTGGGTGTGTGTCAAAATACGGGGGACAAAACTTACGTTTAAAATATAAAATGGCCGCCTGTCACTTAAAAAATTGACAATTTTAATGCCAACGACCGCCGAGTGTTACTTTTTTGCCAGCGTGAGTTATGCGGATCTACATTGCACCTAACAAATACGCTGAACACGGGCGTGCCCGCAAATGCGACGCATTGCGTCTCTGTCTACCATTTAAGTATATAGATTTTACTCACAGACTGCGGGCCTCTCGACGTCCGTCCGCAGAGAGTGCGCGACAAGATGGCCACGGTAACCTAGCAACAGTCGCCCGCGCGTCAGTTGCACGCTGAGCACGGGCGCGGCCGCACGCAGCTCCGCGACTCGACACCGCCGCGTCGCCGTTCGCGTTATCTCGTACACGAGCACCACCCATGTGTTCTGGAAAATGAAGGTAAAATATAAACCTTTTGCCTTTGAGGATCATTTGTAGTACACCAGTGTTGTAATATTATGCTAAGCAACAAATTTGTTAATTTTAAAGTAACCATAGAGGAATTATACCTAGAATAGCGGATCCGATAGAATAGCGGGTTTTTATTAGAGAAAAGATCGCAAACAAATCTTTCTATAGACATAGACATGCTAAGCATGCTGGTTCGATCATATTAATAATAATTCTCGGTGACAGATATTAATTATTTATACAAGTGTTTGTATGATGTTGTAAAAATGCGGAAAAATATTTTTTCGCGTTTTAAGGTTACTCCGTTTGATGTCAATGTCTAGTTTTGTTATATTATTATACTTCCGAATTTACGCAGCATTGTGACTAGCGCCATCTAAACCTAAGAGGTTTTTCCTGTATACGAAATTTTGTATGGCTCTGTAAGTCTATAAAATAATTCTATAGGTCTCAGGTCTATGAAGTACCTAAACTTCAACGGGCACAAACGTTGCGCCTTAGTAGTAAAATTCTAGGATTCCAAATTTATCACTCTTTGTCTTTCTCTCTCTCTCTCTTACGTATACAAGCACGCACCTGTCGCTTACACACGACGGCGAACCCGTGCGCGGACGCATGTAGCTCTCCCACCGCGATGTCAACCGCGCCTTTTGCCTCCGCGAGCTTCACGCACTCCGCCTCGGGACATTCCAGCGCTCGGATCGGCACCAGTCGCACGTGACGACCGCGACCGGCTATCACAACTGAAACATGAAAAAGTATACCATCAGAGAAATTGATCCATAGGCAAGATTTTTGGTACAGACCTACGAATTTTGGTAGCGTTTCTTTTTTTTATGATATTTAGGGGACAAGCGAGCAGATGGGTTACCTGAAGGATAGGGACTGCTGTCGCCCATGGGCACTCGCGACATCCGAAGAGTCGCACGTGATTTGCCGACCTTTATCAGGGAGTAGGGAATGGGATTAGGGAAGTTGGGCCAGTTTTGTCAAACCCGATAAAAACTACTTACATTAAGGAAACGAATTACATAAGCCGAACCAATACTACAACAATGGAACGACACGGTGTTTTTGTAGAACCGCGCTATAAGTTTAACGCTGCAAACGTACGTTATCCGTGTTAGTTTTCCTAATGCATAATTCTGCATTCGGACACCCAAATGCATTGAATCAAAAGAAAATACATTAGCTAGCGCACACCTTTACTTTTTCGACGAACGAGATGAATTCGACATTTATTACTTACTCGTGTCTAAATGAACAAAATGAATTCGGAAATTTAATACGGAAAACGTAAAGGTAAATTGTCTACACAGAAACAGCAGATATTTTTTTCTCTGTCACTCACCCAACAGCTGTTCGTGCGGCACATACAGCAGCCTATGTACGGGTGCGAGCGCGCGGCGCGGCACTAACTCCGCCCTCTCCAAGTCTACGAGCGCGAGGCCGAACTCGCCACCGAGTACGGCACGCGTACGCTCGACGACGCACGCGCACGTCGCGCCGCGCAGCGCTGCCCCGCCCGCTTCGGCCACGCCCACAGCGCTGTACACCTGGAATGTTGAATGAGATTTATACCTGACGTAGTTTTTAGAGTTTCGTACCCAACGAATAAAATTCCTTAAACGACGTGGTCTGTTACAGCTGTTTTGACTTTCGGAAACAAGCTTTCCCAATTTTTTTTCTCTCTACAGGTAAGGAACTCAATGATTTTAATTTATTTAATTTACCAACCTCAAATAGAAACCTAGGACTCTCATCTGTTTTGCCAAGGATCTGTAAGTCCACTATAAAAAACTCATAAACGGCATACTGAAAATTTGAAATTCCGGTTACAAATTTCAGTATACCGGTTTTTCTCTTATTGCTTTAAACTAATTTGAAATTAACTCGTAGTGGATTGTTGGATGTCATGCTTGTGTCATGTTTCTTAAGTTGTTTTAATTTTAATTTCCATATTACATACAGATTGTTTATTGTTAATTTTTCTGCATGTTTCTTTTTTTCTTTCTCCCGATTTGAAGTCAGATTATGTTTGGATGTGTATAACGCGAACGACTAAAGTGTCACGCACCTGTTTGTCGGGTAGATTGTTCCTCTTCAGTATCCTATGTAGTTCACTGAGCGCGACCACCCATTTAGTTTTCTCAGACTCGGATTCCGCCAACATGAGTGTGTGGTACCGCTTGCCGCCTTCCAGTTGTGACGTTGATATCTGGAAATGATTAAACATGAATATTTTTTTATATATACTACACCAGCAACCCCGTTGCGCCAATATTCATCTCCCTTCTCAACTATAATCACTCGGAATATACACTACATGTCACATTTGCCAACGAGTATGACATCGCCCCCCTCCTCAACCATACACTCTAAAATATACACGGTATGTCACGTTTACCAGCGAGTATGAGTTCTCCCCCTCCTCAAGTGTACACTCCAGGAATATACGTATTAATGATATATCCCCCTCCTCAATTGTACTCACTCGAAATATACACGGTATGTCACGTTTTCCGGCGTGTATGACGTCAGAGTCGCGGACGCCGCTAACGCCGAACTCCGGGTCACGCATGTCGAGAACTTGACTCACGCAGACCGAGGGTAGAGCGTTCCTAGAATAAAAGATTTATCTTCCAAAAAAATGTATATAATATGTTTTTTTTTATTAAATCTGTTGATGATGTCAGTAAATTTAAAAAAAAGTCACGAATCATTAAAAGTGAGCGTCAGAAAATAGAACACAATATTTTATATCGATCAAATCACCGAAAATTTTTAACATTGAACAGTCTATTGAAATATATAATGAAATATTACTATGAACACTCTGCACGACTAAAACGTTTTACTAAATGTCGCCATTTTTAAATAGAAACAAACGACATATCGTACCGGTCTTGTGATATATCATACAGGAACAGTTTGAAGTCGCACACGACAACGAATTGCCGCATCCAACCTTTCTTCACGCCACCCGGTTTTGGAACCTGCGCAAAAAATAAAGGATTGTGATATATATACTTGTGATCTGCATTACCTGTGGTAATAGCCATAGCATCCTATTCGTTTATTGTCACTTGAAATATATTCTTACAATAAAGAACCACATACTCTACGTTCCGTTTCTACTACACTACAGATTGTTAGAAAATTATACCGTAATGTATACACTGCACTACTAAAAATTAACCCCCCTTATTCATGAAAATATTTTAACAGTGTTTAACTAATCAATATTCGCTGTCCTTTTCTGGAATATTGAAAACGTCACACGACAGAAAGGGACAGCGAACGTTGATTAGTTAAACATTGTTTAAATATTTTTATGAATAAGTGGGTAAATGCCGTATCTTAAATGTTATGTTACTATGGCTAGACAAGACTTTTTGCTAAAGCTTGTATGTTTATTCGTTGACCAGATTTACCAATAAGCTTACCATATATGTTTTATACTAAATTACAGAATTTAACGTGGCCTACACTCTGGTACACTTTGAAATATCTCTCGCAAGCCGTATCCTTTCCGTTCGCCGGGTCAATGTTGCCAATTTAATATCTCACATATTTCAGATGATATACCATCTGGCATACATTGACATATCGCCGGGTCAATTCTGAGCTTAGCTTGACCGTAACACGCATCTACTCTCAAAGGTCACGTGACATATCAGCTGGCATACCTTGACATATCCCTCGTAAGCCGTGCCCTGTCCCCTCGCCGGGTCTATACCGAGCGGTCGACGTGAACGCTCGGGCGGGAGCGGACAGCGGGGCGGGACGCGAGCGCAGCACCGCGTGTGTACGGCAAGCCCGCACGTCTCGCATACCACGCCTTGACGAGTGAGACCGATCTGTGGGAGGGAGAGAGATAAGATTATTAGATATGGATCTTTGAGAGAGAGACGGGTGGAATAAATTGTTGATGATGGCACGTCGCGTGAGATGCATATATGGGAGGAGAGAGATATATGAGAAAGTTGCAACAACGCCAAAAAAAAAAAGGATATTTTAGGGGGCAAGCGTGCACGCGGGTCACCTGTTGGAAAGCAACTGCCGTCGCCCATGATACTCATGGCATTCGAAGAGCCGCAAGTGCGTTGCCGTCCTTTATGAGGAATAGGGAATGGTAATAGGGAGGCTATAGGGGGATTAGGGAATAAACTCGTTGAACGAAACACAGCACAACGCCGTTTCACGCGAGTTTACTGTGAGGCCGTGGTATCACTCCGGTTATCTGGGTATACGTGCCGCAGTATCGCTCTCCCATGGCAATGAGCGCCGTATTATGTACTTAAGATCGGAAAATGTCTTATTGGTATTGGTGAGAAGGAAATAAACTTTCTAATGGCGTAAGATAAAGTGCAACTTTTATTTTACTTTGACGTAGTAGGAAAGCGGCATACAAGTAGAGCGAGACAGACACAGAGTTGGAGCGAGACGAAACTACATTACTCACCATGAGCGAGGTGCAGTGGTTACATTTTGTGGGGCTGCTAAACGTTCTCACTAGGAACTGGTGCACCTTCTGCTTGCCAGGCACTGCTGGTCCCAGTGTTGGATCTTGCATGGAGTACTGGAAATTAAAAAAGTTTAGATGTATATAATTACAACTCGGCAAATAAAAGCCTAGCGCGGTGCAGCTGGAACTAAATGATTTTGTTTATAGTAACAAAGTTTCATTTCTTGACAGGTAACAAAATCGTATTTCTTGTCCACCAGTTCTAACAAACGAAAAACAACGTAGTCAGTGTAGGACGACAGCATTTGTAAAGTTCGAGATCCTGAGAGGGTTTTTCTCGCCGGGATAGTTTCCGAACCGGCACTTGCTACGAAGTTCCGTTTTTTTTAATTATTTTTAAGTTAAAACGACTGAGATTCGATTTAATCCCGACTGTGGACTCACCGTGGACATCTCACTGGGTGAGCTCTTGCAGGAGACAGGCGATGCGGCCCGTTGGTCCATTTCGTCTTGCGATTCCGCCGAACCGCTCAGAACGGTCGATTGTTGAGAGCCGTACATAAGCTGGATGGATATATGAAGATAAAATTATTGTTTGTTAACAAATTATGCGGCCAACGAGCAGGGGGATCACATGATAGAAAGCTACCGTCGTTCGTAAGCACTTGCAGTATCAGAAGAGTTTAATAAATAGGCTAAATTGAGGGAATAGTGAGTTAGACCTCCGGTGAACCTACTCTTTTGACGGGACAGCGCACAGCGCTTGCTTCACAGGGGTTTTCTGCAAGGATGTGGTATGTCTCCTGTAGAGCCGATCCAAGCATCACTCCCACGGCATAAAGTGGATAGACACGAGGTTATTTTTGATAAAATTAAATAAAAATTGCATACAAAAGACTTGTAAAGATACACTTATTTCACGTTAATAATAAATATCACAAAAAGAAGAAAAGTATATAATATAGAAGTGAATTTTTAGAAGCAAAACGTGTGGCCATGACAATGACAGTGACCTTATATTATTTGACCCTCCTTTAATGACGTGACCTTGAACCTTCACTCTCACGGCCTAAGAGGTTTTTCATCAAGAGATTAAGGGTTAAGTAATTTTACAGGCAAAACATAAAATGCACACGTTAGAGACCAATGGTAATATTAATTAGTTGCATATCGACGGTTAAGAACTAAATACTGCTATCTACAAAATCTCAATTTTACAGGAGAGGAGAAAAACTTAATATAAATTTAATATTATAGTTATGGATTATTTATACACGCAATGTTCTTATAAAATACTACACTTTA
>JAOTAV010027048.1:0-21147 GCA_026546445.1 Cyclargus thomasi
GCCGGTTCTTCTCGCCGGGTTAGTTCCCGAACCGGTGGTAGGCATCGTAGTCTCGACGTTCAGAAAGTGTACTTAAGATACTTATTTTCAATAAAAAGATTTTGATTTGACTTGATTTGATTGCTCCAGAAACATCTTACTAGTTAACATGGCTCGTGAGGCATTCTAAGCACATCAAAATTTAAAATCAACCATTAAAATTATCGATATCGCTAAATCACGTCTATTGTTTCTACAGCACCTCCCTAGCTGCTTACACGGCTTGCCGGGCAAACACACTCCCGTTATTACGCCGCCGCGAGCGACACAACAACGCTCTATTACCGTTGGCTTATTTCGTGCGTTCACTCAAACTTAAATCACAAAAGGTTGACTAGCCCTGAACTTTTTTTCAGAACAAAAGAAAATGAAAAAGGTTGGCCGCCCCTAAAGCAGAGAAAAAAAAACTGTAGTCTAGAAAGACGTGGCTGACGTCATAACTATTATTCTTTGTTTATGAGTTTTGTAATATAAAATTAAGGGGGCATACGAGCAAACGAGTTACCTGATGGAAAGCAACCGATATGGTCCATGGATACTCTTAACATCTGGATAGTCGTATGTGCGTTACCGGCCTGTTAAGTTGGAAACGGGTATACTTTTCATCAAATATATTTTAGTCAGCGGGATTCAAACCCGCAATCACCGGTTTTAGCTACCAACGCGTTAAGCCACAGAGGTCGTCAAACATTCAAATATATTTAAATGCAAAAATATAACTGTTGCCTCAGGTTCAAACGTTCAAGTATGAAAATGGAACATACAGACAGCCATTCACATACAGACAGACACATATTGTCACATAATATTGATATTGTATGTTAATTTGGATAATATTGGAGTCTATAAGCAAGTAGTTAGCAATAACTCAGGCGCCATTAGCATGTTTATGTCACCATATGACAGTGCAATAAATTGTAATAATAAGACTTGCTCCTTTTCTAAGGTAATAATTGCCTTAGTAAATTCTTTCTCAAGCCAATGTCAGCTAGGATTGCCATCTCTAAAATTTGGAAAACAGAACAAGACGCGTGAAAAGCCCGGATTTTAGAGTCCAAAAGCCGGACATATCCACAAGATCTTTTATACATTATATTCAATGTAATAAAAAACAGTTGAAAATGTCATAAATCACCTTTTTCATTCATTCATTATTTTAACAAAACAGAATCATATCACAATTTGTTACAAATTGTTTATATAAATCAACTTTTAAATTCTTGAAATAAGCTCACAAAACAACATTTAAATATTAAATTTTGTTTAATATTTGAATAAGGTTTTGTTATCTTATAATTTTACATATATTAAATGAATTAAAATCTTAAAAGTACCTACTTAAACCATTGTAGTTTTTTAAAACTCGGTATACAAATGGAATCTTCCCCGGACGCTCCCCGGATGTCCTCTAAACTAGGACAAATCCGGGGAAACCCGGACGGATGGCAGCCCTAATGTCAGCGATTCAAGACAAGATAGTTCAAAAGAGTTACATATGTTGCTGTACCGGCTCGAAAAACTGGCCTCGTGAATACCGAGCATTATTGATGTAAATATTTGCTAGTGGCATAGACCAATTATTTTATAATATATAATTTATATAATATATAATAATATAATTTCTCTATGCTAGTGGCTAATAATTATAAAATTAATGTTTTAACAGGCGGAACTGGCGAAAGAAAAACGCGGATCCGAGCAAGGTTAACCCGATCGGGAAGATATGTAAATCTGAAAGTTTCCTTGCAGTAGGGGAGCCCAAGAGGGGAATTTTGGATTTACTCGAGCGCGTCAGATTAAGCTACTGTAGGCTTTCTACATGTCTCTGGTTATCATGATATAAAAATCTGATTTTTTACTTTGTTTGGTACTTAAAAAGTTATTTTAAGTACCGAAATGTCATCGAAACCGTCAGATTAAGATACGGGGTGTTAAAAATACACCAAAGAACACTTTCATAAGCAGCACTAATGATTTAAATGTAAGGTAAGCGTGTAATAACTTATAACAACAAAATCTCATATTTTCATCACCAAGCTTTCCAGAAATTTTATGTCACATTCAAGTAAATGCTTTAGGCTTTGCTGTCTAAAATCGTCCAATAAATGTTCGATGTAAACATTTTTTCGAAGAATTTTCTTTTTTATAACCTTAAAATCGCTGTAGCGTCTTATGCCACCGCCAAATTAAAAAAAATGATCTTATTATTTTTTCCGAAGTTTTACCTAAAGTACAAAACGTTCTAGGTCTCCTCGACGCTCGAGTTACTACAAAAACTGCACTTTCGCCTCCCCGACTACTGAAAAAAATGGATCCAATCGCTGAGGAGCTTAATAACATGCTGTTTGCTATTTTCATTTTGGGCGTGACACAAAAAAAATTTGGAATTCGGTTCATAAAAAACAGAAAAATCAGTCAACATACAAACAAAATCCACAATCAAAACTCTTCGTTTTAAAAAGACGGTTAAAAGTAGCAAACAGCAGCAAAAAAATAGCTCTGCAACACCTGCTAAGCACCAGGGCAACAAAACATCCCCACTCTTTGTCACTCACGTAAAAATACCCATCAGTAACAAAATGTTTCATTGCATAAACAGTAGTTTCGCTTGTAACAGCCTTTTTGGGGTGATAAAATATAAAACGGCAGATAAATCTAACACCAAAAATACTAACCAACATACCCAGCGTAGATACGGGGTAAGTAGAGACCAATTTAAATGATAAAAACGCGAGCGTCAAATGTTTACGCTGCCCACTACTGGTTTGAACAACCCGAAAAAGGACCTTCGGGCTCAGGGTTTAGGGTAGTGTTTCGCGGTTTCCGGTTGAAATCTCGCTTATCCGTTATCAGGGGATCTGAGCCGTGAGTAATGAGGGACATTTTGGTGATGGGCCCGGCTACGATAGCTGAAACACATTCTATTACGGCATTCAGTTTTCGTTTGCGTCACTTTTCTGTTACACCGCCACGCCAGTTAGGCGGTCAGACTATTTTGGCGAGGAAAAACGTCAATGTACGTCGTTTATTGAAACAGACAGATTATAATTAAAAATCTGAGAAATTGGACTGCATCCATAGCTAGGAGTCTGATTTTCTGTTGAATGGCGCGCGGATGCCTGACAGCGTCCGTATATCATTAATAAATTATATTAAACTACAGTTATATATTTTTATAAGGGAACAAAACATATTGGCCCTATCGTTATTAAGAAATTAATTGTTATTTATTTATCTATTACAAGGAAAATTTACACCTAATTTTAGTCTAAAAGCAATTTAAAAGTGTATAATCCAATTAACAATTTTCGCGACTAGATGTACAAGTTAAATTCATTTGGTATACATAAATCGAACTGGTGCACTCATATGAAAAAGAATATATTGTAACATAATGTATAAACTTACTATATCCACAGTTGTCAGTTGTTATATTTATGTATTGACGGCTGTTGTTGTTCTTAATAAATAAATATATAAATAAATAAATAAATAAATAAATAAATAATCATGAATATTACTACAGTGTGACGTGAACACTGTGTGTGGTATGGTACATACCATATAGGAATTTCATACAGAGTCAATTGACAGGCCTACGTCATTTGGTCGGAATATTACATCAATTCTACCTAAGTCGTAATCTGTCGGCTGGGTTTGACAGTAGACTTACTTAGACCCGCAATCTGGCACTGTATCAACTTTCCTGATAGCTAATAGGATACATAAGCCCAATGCACATTTGCTCCATCTACAAATGTGTCATCAAACGTTTCCTGAACTATGCATTACTAGTTACTTCGTTGCGCAAAAATTTGTATATCACGCGGGAACCGTACATTTTCCCGAGGTAAAAAGTATCCTGTATGTTGTCCAGACCTAATAGCTACTCAACAAAAAAAGAGAGCGCGTACAAACAGACAAGCAGCCAACTTTTTTCTGTCGACATGTGTTCTATTACTGTCGATATGTGTTGTACTGTAATATTGAATGTACAGACACTCCAATTTTACTGTTTTTATATGAATAGACATGACGTGAGGGGCCGATAGATGGCGTCATAGTGACGATGTCTCACAGCCAGTCCGCCATAAAAATATTAAAAGGAATCCGAGAGACCCTCATAAACCATCAATTGAAATACGGTATATAGAGCATGTTGAACCAATCCTTGAGACAAGAGGTTCATGATATTCTTTGACTAGTAATTTTTGCCCCTGACTTCTTCTTCTTACTGCGCCGGAACTGAGTCTTGGGCTCTGACACAAGTGCGCGCCTTTTAAGAATAAGAATAAGTAAACTTTTATTTCGTCATCACACAACACATACAGAATAGCTGATTATGATAATGTAAAGTAATATAACAGCAAGCAAACTCGCTGCACTGGTATTCTGCGAGGGCCAACGACTGACTTCACAAAAAAGAAAAAAAAACAGGAATTAATAAAAGAAAACACAAAAATAAAAAACTAACTTATAAGAATGAAAATAAAAAAAAACAAATAAGAGAAAAAAAACTAATAAGCTACTAATATTTTACAATGGCAATAAACACGGGCCGCCATGCTGTAAATGAAGAAGTAGGAGTTTTGGCGGGGATTTCAGAGAGTGACGTTGTGTGTTTTGTATTTCTTGTTAAATTTGTATTATTTCGGTGTTTAATGTGTGATAATGGTAGAATATCGAATATTAAACATTCGTTGTCATGAAAAAGTGTGGACAAGTGATACAAATCCAAGAAACGTGCTATTGTGTGTTCCCCTCTAAAACTTCATCCCAAGTTTTAGTAAAGCTTCTACCGCTTTACTAAATCAACTGACTTGACTCTGACTGTATTGACCTTTACTCTGACTAGACTTTGGACTTGACGAAATGTATGTGACGTTGCTAAAAATTATTGGAACAAGAAAATTGATTTCCCGCTTTTACTTGACACTGGCTATGGTATATAGCCAAGCGCCATATAAATAAATAAATAAAATAAAAAAAATATAAAAGAAGAAGAAGTAGTCTTTATTTATATTTTGCATAACCTCACAAATCACCCAAAAAGCAGAAAAGAATAAATATAAATAAAATGTTTTCTGTAAAATTGTTATTACAG
The DNA here is from genome assembly GCA_026546445.1 of Cyclargus thomasi. Classification (NCBI taxonomy): domain Eukaryota; kingdom Metazoa; phylum Arthropoda; class Insecta; order Lepidoptera; family Lycaenidae; genus Cyclargus; species Cyclargus thomasi. Next base: position 5,144 of record JAOTAV010027048.1, read on the forward strand.
AAATCTAATCACATAAAATTATCGAGGTCAGCTAAAGGATTTCTGGGTTGTAGTAAATATTCCGTTTCCAAATGTATTAAAGGTAAAACTTGTGTTACTATGAGTTTTTACAAATTATTGAAAGGCCTTTACTAACGCTTAGCCTACCCTGATCTATTGCCCATCTTTAGGTACTCGGTAAATACTAAGTAAACTAGTAACTAATAAAAATCCAAGTTTTTTAAATGAGAATGTTTTCCAATAACTGGTATGTTAGGATTTCCCTTATACCCAGGATACACATAGCTAGTTTTACAAGCTAGAATGACAGCAAGCTAGTTCTCTTTTCTGTAAGTTACCTGACCCTGAGCTAACAATAAAAATATATTTGTGTCCATACAAAGCCAGTTGTACTCAGCTTTTTTATACTAGCTAGCTATCCTAGCTTAAACAAGCTAAATGCCCAAAAACAGAAAGCCCGACTGCAGGAACCAGCAATTTCAACATCAAGTTTCCTCCTCCTTCCTGCCTCCTTCTGGCGCAGTCGGGTAAAAAGTATCCTCGTGTAGACCATAAAGAATAAGACCATAAGACCGTGTAGGCATAAAAGTTAATTTGGTTTATTACATCTAAACATTAACCTATCATCTATGTAACGAATAATTTTCAACAGTAATGTTTTTTAGTTTCCAGACAACATAATAAAATAATAAACAATTCTCAACTATCCACTCTCAACTATCCAATTTTAAAGAGATTCTATGCTAAGGGAGTTATAGATAAGTTCATACATGAACAGTCAGAAGAACAACATCAGACAGGTAATTATAAAACTTAAGAATTACACAGTAAAGTATATTATTTTTAACAGCTTCATCATGGTAATAAAAAGATTGATAAATTTAAATTATTTGAATTGTTTTTTCAGAATTAAGCCAAATAAATTCCATATTTCCCCAGCCAAGAGTAACACTCAACGAATTAACAACAAAGACACCTGATAAAATATTTGACATAAGCTACAAGCAAACAGTGGTTACTCCCAAGGGTAGCAAAAGAAAGACTGTTTTAAGCAATGATTGGACATGTGTTTATACTTTTTCATGGCCTGAAAAAATCAAATTTGAAAGGTAAGTTATAAAAATTACCCCATGTCTGTTGACATGCCACCTTGTGGAAAATGGCTGTCTATGTCTGTCACCTTGTGAAGTCTTCACTTATAATAAAACCGGCCAAATGCGAGTTGGACGAGCGCAGGAAGGGTTCTGTACTGTTCTGACAGTTTTAAATTTATAAAAAAGTTTAAAATTTATAAAAGGAAGTCATAAAATAAAAATAAGGCGTTGGGACTCGAAACCTGGCCCCTCCGAAATAACTTAGTGCCCTAGCCGCTCGGCCAAGCCGCATGTTGAATATATCTACTTTCAAGGAAGGAAAAAGCAAAAAAACATATTTGTTACACTAAAGCCACCCTTAAATATTTAATTTATTTTGTTATTAATGTTTATTGTTATAGTGGCAACAGAAATACTTATCTGTGAAAATTTCAACTCTCTGGTCTAAACGGATAAACGGACAGGCAATGGAAAACAATAAAAACAGACAGAATCCTAAAAATTATGCCAACTAAAGTCTACATAAAACCAGTGTGAAACATCCCTTGGATAGATTTGCCTTATTTTAGTCTTGATATAAGTCAAGTCTAATAAAGGTTTATATTAGGAAAAAAGTGATACAACATTCACTGGATCATCTACTTATGTATTATTCAAGTCAATAAATAGAATATATTTTAAATATTTTTCAGCACAGCTAAATCAAAGCGGCAAGCTGCAGAAAAGGCAGCTCTCCAAGCACTTCAATGGCTCTTAAAAAAAAACTGTATAGATAGAAAGGGTAACCCTGTATATGACAGGAATGTTATCAGTGAACTAAAAGATAGCTTTAACAACATAATACAAGCAACAATCACGGAACCTTCGGTGGAAAGACTCAATAGAATATGGGATGATTACACAAGAGATATAAGTGAGTATAATGCAATAGTCTTCAATCTCCTCCATTAGCAATTTTTCTTGCTTGTGACCTGTATTTTATAAGTCCTGGATGGCTGGACAAACTTCCCTGCAGAGTATTTTAATCCTTTCTATTTTGTTTCATAAAAAAATGATATTATAAAAACCACTTAAATTTTGTGTCTAGTTGGAAAGGTACTTTAATTGCACTTTTTACCCGACTGCGCCAGAAGGAGGGTTATGTTTTTTGAGACATATAGACATACATATGTATGTATAATTGTGTGCACGCTCTGCAGCCTAAATGGCTTAATGGATTTTAACGTATGAGGTAATACCTCAACTATACCTCAGAGGTATAGCTAGATTTGTCTTGACACTGGGTAAATTAAAAAATCAAAATGGCGGATTTTAAATTCAAAATTATTGTAAGGCTCCAAAATTTTTTTTTTTTGCCTATTTAGGTCGAGTAGGGTATCAAATTGAAGGGATTTAAATAGTCATTCGAGAAATATACATAACTTGATGTTTAATTTGCAATGATTCTGCAGTCAGGTTTTCTGTTTTTGGACATTTACCTTGTTACAAATATTTTTATTACATTTTGAAACATAACAATTAAGTTCCAGCTTTATTTACATGTTGCTGTTTTGTCATATTTTTAATCATTATTTTTTTACTTGTTCATTTTTCAGAAAATTTATATGAAGACACTTTTGTAGAAGCAAGTAAAAGGATGGCACAGATACGACCAGTATTGCTCAAAGATTCAACAATTGATGAAGGTATGCCAATGTTTATCAATTATTTGACTGAACAACAATGTATGCAAAGATATATTTTTCTCTATATGTCTGACTACGAAGTTAATTTCTTGCTCTTAGTCATTTATCATTTTCTGTTAAGGAACTGCTTCACCACTATTTGATAAGTGTCGGATTACGGATATATTCATACTTTATCTGGCAAACAAAGTTGTAGTTAGCTTACCAGATGGTGGTGTAACAGGCCCGTCTTCAATAAGAATATAATGTTGTGTTTATTCTTACTGCCATCCTCAAGCTAAAATGCCACTATGTACAAAAAGTACTTTTTGAGTTATGAGCAAAAAACGCGTCATTTTTTCCAAGGGCTTGGTACTTTATAACAGCAATATTAATTTTAATAAGGATTACTATAAAGACTACAAAAATTTTGGTAATACACGTCGATAAAGTTTTTTTTCTGGTTATGATGGCATCAAAATGTCAAAATCGATCAGACGTTGGTTAACGGCATTTAAGCTTGAGGACGGCAGTTTAGGGCTAGTTAAATGAATTACTTGTAGTTTAAAAGATAATAATAATTGATTTCCAACAGATGATGAGGAGTTAGCTGATTCAACCACAGAATTGACAGATTTTGAAGGTAGGATATATTATATTTGTTTGACTCTGACATGCATATAGCACCTTTTCTTTATTTTATTAAAATAAAGAAAAGGTGCCAGACAGAAAAACAGCAAATACATAGTTCCATACTAATATAATATTAGGTGTAAAAAAACGGGAAAGTGTGTTTGTCTGTCCGTCATTTGCGCCCTAACCAACGCATAAAATCGATTTCTGCCATACGTAGTCAAAAGCATGGTCTTGAAGGAAACATGTTTCAAAAGGAAGTAGTAGGAAGAAACTGGTTTTTCAATATGCAACATAAATTTGTTTAATATTAAGATAACATATTTCCAATGGGGAACATGAATATAAAACAACATTTATTGAATGCAAATTATTATGATAGTAAGCTTAAAGATATACAGAATGACAAAAAATCTCTGAATTGTGTTGAGAAATAAGTTAGATCATGTATGCAGCTTATAAACTTTGACGTCACAATCAATATCGGATCTCTATTTCTAATTGACTATTTTAAAGGCTTTGCTGTTTTTGAATTTTTATCAAAAAACTGATTGGACTACGTCGTCTTTCAATAACGATAGATTTATTTATGCACATTCCCAATTGTGTAATCTCTATTATATATTGAAAGGCTGCCTAATGAATTTGCTTTAAAATAATAAGGCCGCCTTCGTGTACACATATTAAATGTAAATTGTTTCTTTTACATTTTTGTGAATAATAAAGTCTTTTTTTGACGACCTCTATAGCTCAGTTGATAAACGCGTTAGTAGTTTAGGCCGGGGGTGGCGGGTTCGAATTCCGCCAACGGAGCAAAAGTTTTTCAATGTTCCTGGGTCTTGGATGTGTGTTAAATATGTGTATTATATAATAAAAATCTTAAATATGTATTTAGTATAAAAAGTATAGAATATATTTTCGTTGCCTGGTACCTGTAACACAAGTCCCTTGGTTACCTAGCACGGGGCTCGAATGATGAATGTTATTAATATATAATATAATTGTTTGTATGCTAGATTTTAGGATTAACATGCACCCAGTGTACGGGAGAAGTATGGCGCCGTCACCAACTTTCCTGTCGCGGCGGCAACGCGTGCTGAAAGAGAAGTTCGACAATTACGATGAGGGTTTGATGCCTCTACCCATAGACCAGTACATGTAAGTATATTTATACATACTAGAGTACATTTATACATACTAGAGTCGCCCTGTGGTTGAATTCGACCATAAACTTTTAAATCCACGTGTAGAGAAGCTATAAAAATATAATCTTTTCTCAATTCAATCACAGATTTTAATTTGGAATAAAGATCTTATTACCGGGTCAAAAAAAAATAAATAAAAAAAAACAGACTTAACCATAAACGAAGGGATATTTCGTGTATGATAAAGCGGAGAACATACTAATCGGACGCGCCTTAAGGACGCGACTGACAGCCGCGATCTAGATATTAATTATTTATTAAAGTGTGCCAACTAAAAGGCGTAAGCCGCGGGCGTTTTGTATAGGTTGTCAGCCGCGTTTGACATCAGTCGCGGACGCTTTTGTATGGGCTGTCAGCCGCGTCCGATCAGTTTGTTTTCAGCTTTATCGTGCCATGTTAAAATATTGTAGTGAGTAAGCTGGCAACGCACTTGCACAGCTCCATGTCTTGTGCCAGCAGTACAACAGGCGTTTCACAGCATTTTAATAAATTTGGCCTGTTGACTTTGTACTTCCAGGAAAGTTAATACAGGAGCCAGATCGCGGATCTTAGTTGGTCAAGTTTTATCGATTCTCAGCCAGCATATCACGACTTACTTAAAATGTACTTTTTCCGACTAAATTACCGTAGGCTCGTCAGTTGGCTATATCTTTATCAAATTCTTGGATAGTACAACAAAATCGTGTCTAAAAGCATTGTTGGACTATTAATTCGATATATACATACCTACAAGAATTTGTACTTACCGCAGGGATGTGGAACAAGCTAAGCTCGGCAAGGTACAAAAATCTTTATGCCTGCCGATTTTTTTGTAAGAGTACAAATTCGCTTCCTCCTCGTTTCGATAAAATCGGTACACGTGCTCCAAATTATTGACCTTGGCGCTATCCGCGTGACCTCTACGTCCCTGTTGCGACACACTGACCCAATATGTGACCCAGCGTCCCCCTTTTGTCTCGAACGTGACCTCAACTGACCGTACGAAGGTCAAAAAGACGTCAGATGCACTAGTTTTAAAGGTCGATTGGAATGTGCAAGGTTTTAAATATGTATCTACAAAATATAGGTATTATTTATTATTCGTACAATTGTTTTCAATTTCAATAAGCAATAATTTATAACTTTATTTATTATTATTACGTGGATTTTAATCTATGAAAATGTAAAACGAAAACTACAGTTCGTATGTGGCAGGTCCAAATATAGTCCATCCATACTTTCACATTTCCATACTAATGTTATAAATGGAAAAGTTTATCTGTCGCCTAACAAATTTTGGGTGGAGAAATGCGTGGAGATATATTGAGTCCTGAGGAAGGACATAGGATATTTTTTAATCCCAGAAAAATAGTTTTGTATTTATTGCGTTGAATTTTTTTTAATCCGAGACGAAATCCTCTGATGGGCCGGCCTTAGCATAAGTTTAGTTTCAACCTCAACAGTTAAAAGTGAAACCTACAGTCGAAAGTAACGTAAGATACGGTAACCCAGTTGTATGTGTGTCGGAGTTTCGCACCGCTCTCGAACGATATCACGATATACTTTCGAGGACGGATATATCGGATCAGACTGTATCTAGGTTGAGACCGACTTATCTATATATTAATACGCAAGCGGAAAACTTTGTATCCCTTTCTCCGAAAGACGCGTAGACGTAAAAACATGAAATTTTTCCCAGTTATAGTTGATATGGAGGACGAGCGTGGAACACCAATATTATTTTAGAATATGCTTTTATCTTACATATTTTTAATAAATAAAACGCTACGCACATTACAATATTTTGACATGACACGATAATCATACACGAAATATTCTATTGTTTATGGTTGACGTCTATGTTTTTCTTAAATGCCAAATTGAAGTCGGTGATTGATAAATTGATTTAAATATTTATGGCTGAATTTCGACCATAGGGCAAACTCTAGTCTAGTAACTAATAAATAAAAAAATATCCTTTACAAAGGCTCCAGGACGGCAACAAGCTAAATGTCCAAAAACTGAAAGCCCGACTGCAGGAATCATTGCAATTTAAACATCTTATCAATATATATATTTCTAGAATGGCTATTTAAAGCCCTTCATTTTGATAACCTAAAAGAGCGGAAAAAAATTTTTGGAACCTCACAATTTTGACTTAAAAATACACCTTTGTTTTTTTTTTAAATTTTTTAATGTACCCAGTGTCATTTGCATAGCGCAAATCGAAGACGAATCTAACGATACCTCAGTCGTTAAGATCCATCAAATCATACATACTTTCGAAAAACATAACCCTGAATCAAAACCAGGAGCCAGTGAATATGTAGGATATACAATAAATAGTTATCCACCTAATATTATTTTACGCGCAGTCGGGTAAAATAATATTAGGTGGATAAGTATTTATTTTATAGTAGGATAATCGCTGGCTCCTGGTTTTGACGATGATATTTTTTTTGTCTGCCAAAATTATATTTTGTGGGTGTGCCATGCTTCGGCACGAATGGGCTGCTACTGCAACCAGAGCGGTCTCACAGTAAACCGGCGTGAAACAGCGCTTACGCTGTTTGTCGAATGAGTGAGCTTACCGAAGCCCAATTCCTTAACCCTTTTTCTATTTCCTTAGCCTATTCGTTCATAAAAGGCCTTCAACGCACTTGCAAAAGGACCTGAGTGACAGTTCCCTTACATCCCTGATCTGTTTGCTTGGTTTCCCCCCGAATTTCACGAGAAAAGAACAATAGTATTTTTAAACTATAATCATAATATTGTTTGTCATTAGTTTACTCTGTTCTTGGTATTGATTATTATTTATTTACCTTATAAAAACAGAAGACATTATAATAATTTCGTCATCAAGGAAAAATTAATGATAGCAAGCTCAAAAAACCCCTTTAAGCGGTAGCCCCTGCTAGAGGAGTATATTATATTGACCTCTGAACTTGTTAGAGGAATCACGCGGGCGGATGTGGTTTTCAATGTAAAAAGATATCTATGAGTGGAAAATTATTATTAAATAGTAGTTTCCCCCAGCTTTGCCCGCGTACACGGTGAAAATGATTTTCCGTTCGGGAGAAATCGGAACAAAAAGTATATTCTAAGTCAGCTAATACTCGATCTGTAACGGTATTCTATAAGAGATACACGGTCCGCCGTGTATCTCCTATAGAATACGACCGACAAAAAATTATGCTTTATAAATAAAGAAACCCTAGGCTTAGGCTAGATTCAAGCTTCATATTCTACCGACATCGATCAAGAGACCGATGCTGCCGCTTTGTATTGGCGTAGAGCAAAATTTTACCTATAGCCTAGTTCATTAGTGACATTTTATTTACATTTTGTTGGTATAGCTTGACCACAACCGCTATACCGCGCCCTAGGAAAGTGGGACGGGGCGGAGGACGGGTAAGAAGTATTCTTATGCCATGCTACTCTGTCAGTTGGCAGTCAACACCGGCGTTGGTGTTGACGGCCACCTGTCGGTAACCGTGGTAACCCTCCCCCGCTGCGCCGTGCTCATACCCAAGGCGCGGTATAGCTCCTGTGGTCAAGCTAAAGCAATCGCGTTCAGCGATAAGAAAGCCACCTCAACCGCCGCGGAAATCGAAAGTGAACGTAGTTGTGACGTATTTTACGTCATCTACGTCACGTATACGTTTCACTTTCAAACTTTCGCTTTCGTTGGAAGCGTCATCGCGGCCTACAGTTTAACTTTTTTCTGGGTCGTGCATTACAAACAGTTATAAGTGCTTTCTCTTACAAATTTTAGGTGTATCTTATAAATTAGGGGTATATAAGAGTCACGTAATAAATACGGCGTAACATAAATAAGTGATAATTTTTTTAAGTGTAATAATAATAATAATAATCTTTATTGTACACCACAAATATACATAGTTATAACATTCACCACATCAGTTGTATAAAAGTATAAATTTTGGCGGCCTTATCGCTAAAAGCGATGACTTCCAGGCAACCATCAAAATGTATAAAAAAACATTACACGAAAAAGAGACGATTAGGGTGGACGTACAAAGTAAACAAAAGTAAATTATTTTATGCATATTGTTGATTGATGTCAGTCAGGTAGAATTCTTTGAGTCGACATTTGAAAGTAAGGTTGGCGCTTTCCTTAAAGAATTAGGCAACGAATTCCATAACCGAACTGCAAGTGACGCAAACGAATTACCATAGTATTTAGTCTTTTGAGTAGGTACATTCAGTTTGTAAGTAATACGAGCATTGTCATCTTCAGACGAGAACGTAAACATCTCCTTGAGATAGGGGGGAGCCGTGGGGTCAAAAAGCACATTGTACAAAAGGTGCAACACATGGGTATTCCTACGGAATCGAATCGGGAGCCACTTCAATTTAGTTCTGAACTCCGAGACATAGTCATACTTACGCAGTCCAGAAATAAAACGTATGCAGAAGTTTTGAATGCGTGTACTATGTGTTCACTATGAAAATAGCAGCGTTGAAAACGATTTTTATGTAGACCATTAACTTTGTAATTAAAATTAAACTCATTAAATTTAATTTTAATTACAACTTTTTTTTTACTTTCACAGTGAAATATATCTAAGGGGCGTATAACATACCCTAAGCAATATAACATACTTTTGTTACGCTCTGTATTAAGTATCTGATCCGTTTCTGATAAAACCCACATTGAGTAGTTAAGTACTGGGTATTTCCAAAACAGTTGCACGTTTCATATTCGATTACGAAATAACCTACTTTCTTTAAGGATTTCCAATGCAAAGATATTGTTGTACTTACTAATAAATTGACTTAATAAATGACAAATTAACTTTGTTTATTGTGACATGAATGCATTTTACAGCGCAGTTTGTGTTTATTTAATGTCGTACTTAAAAAAATTCGTTTTCTCCGTTACAAAGAAAGTTAATGTATGTCGCTCTGTGGTCAAAATTCGACCATAAATATTTAAATATATCGTGTAGAGTAGCTATAAAAAATTTATAATCTTTTCTCAATTAAATCACAGACCTCAATTTGGCGTAAACGTCTTGTTATCAGGCCATTAAATTAAAAAAAAATTACAGACTTCAACATGTCATGTCAAAATATTGTAGTATGCGTGCTGTAGTGTGTGTATCGTTTTATTTAATTAAAATATCCAAAATTAAAGCATATTTCAAATAGTATTGGTATTCCACGCTCCTCCATATCAACTTAAACTGGGAGAAACTTCATGGTGTTAAATTTACGCGTCCTTCGTAAAAAGAGGTACAAAGTTTTCCGCCTTCGTATTAATATATAGATAAGTTATTGCATGACTTCATCACATTTTAAGAGTGTCCGTAGCCTAGTGAGTAATACCTTTGGTTCGCACTCAAGAAGGTGCAGGTTCAAACCCCGGTGGAGGCATTTACCAATGAGACATTTTACGATCTCATATACGAGTACATAATACGGATGCCTATTGCCGTAGGAAAGACATGCTTCGGCACGAATGGGCCGGCTCGAACGGAGTTATACCACGGCCTCACAGAAAACTGTCATGAAACGGCATTGTGCTGTCTTTCGTTCAGTGAGTGAGTTCACCGGTGGCCCAACTCCCCTAATCCCCCTATTCCCAGTCCCATTAACGATTCCCTCAAAAAGATCGGCAACGCACTTGCGACTCTTCGGATGTTGCGACTGTCCATGGGCGACGGCAATTGCTTTCCATCATCAAACCCGCGTTTGACTCCCATTGATTCTTGCGACATATTTTGTTTCTACACAAAGTTGCTTTATATAAAACTGTCCTACCGAGCTATTTTGTGAATCTAAACCATTCTGAGATCCCCTTGAACACATTTCATCAAAAAAAAAAACATCAAAATCGATCCAGTCGCCTAAGAGAAGTTCATTGACATACACACATACACACTCACAGAAGAATTATATATTATATATATATATATATTAAGATAGTAAGTATCGCGAGTTATGATTTTATAATGTACCTACGAAATATTAAGTATCTACACAAGAACATAATATCTTAAACTAATTAGGTAGTTCATTTCAATTACGAAAGAAATAAATCACAAATACCATTGCCAAAAATGTTAAATATTTAGCCTGCACACCTAATATACTAGTTACACGTGCAGTACAAAGTACACTCTTACTTCAACATTTAATATTTATTTTCTTCGATGTGGTCTCTTAGCGCCTTTTATATGCAATTATGCACACAAAAGTAGCTCGTACACTACTTCTAGTGTACGATAACATAAGCTTTTACGTGGCGCGGCGACCGTGCCATGACCGCGTGTGGCCCGTACTTACATCTAATATATAAAATTCTCGTGTTACAATGTTTGTCTTCGTACTCCTCCGAAACGGCTTTACCGATTTTAACCAAATTTTGCATGCATATTCAGTAGGTCTGAGAATCGGCTATCATCTATTTTTCATCCCCTAAATGTTAGGGGAAATTATTTATATGGCAAAACAACTTTGCCGGGTCAGCTAGTAAATTATAAACACCGCGGCCGTCTTAGTAATGTATGGATTAGTCTATACAAACTTAAACACGGGCGGAACATAGCACAGCGACCGTGTACATTTGAAAAGGCTACTCTACAATTAAATGTCTTTAAAAAATACTTTTTTTTTTGTCAGGGATGAAATAACATCGACCATAGACAAGTCCAGAGTGACGGTTATAGTTGGCGCGGCAGGGTGCGGCAAATCAACGCGCGTGCCGGCGGCCATCTTGAGAAGATGGCGGACCGACGCAGCCGCCATCGTGTCGGAACCGCGTCGTGTCGCCGCTATCGGCTTAGCGCAGAGAGTAGCTGACGAGTTGCATGAAAATGTAAGGTACAATCCGCGCAGAGCTTTAATCCGGTGATTCTTTTTTTTATGATATTTAGGAGGCAAGCAATCAACTGCCGTCGCCAATGGACACTCGTGACATCTGAAGAGTGACAAGTACGTCGCCGGCCTTTTTATGAGGGAACAGGTAATGGGAATGGGAATAGGAGGATTAGGGGAGTTGGGCCACCGGTAAACTCACTCACGAAACACAACGCCGTTTCACGCCAGTTTTCTGTGATTCTGAATGATTAGATAATGAGCTAAAAGTTAGATAGATAGATCAAAAAATCTCTAAATTCTGTTGAAAAATAAGTAAGATATTAGCTTTTTAAGTTTTCTACCCGTCTCTTTCTCTCAAAACATAGTTTAATATGAACTTCGTATGCAGCTTAGAGACTTTGTCGTCTCAGTCAATATCGGTTTTCTGTTTCTAACTGACTACTTTAAAGGCTTATATCTTTGGTCCTTTACATTTTATGACAATACAAATTGGACTACATTATTTTTCAATAACTATATATTTATTTACAAACAAAGAATTAAAAATCAAGGGTGTTATATTGGCGCGTACATTAACTATCGGTAGTGTTACACAGCGATAAAAAAGTATTATGCATTCGCTCAAGATTGGCGGTATGGATCATTACCCCTCTGTCAAAAAATTTGTCATTTCCATACAAGGCGCGATTGTAAATAGTGTTGTGCTTTGTTTTTGATTATCGCGGTTTGTATAGAAATTTGACAGAGGGATAATAAACTATAATCGTACCGTCAATCTTGAACAAAAAGACAATAATAGTCTGATGGCGATGAATTTAATCATATTTACCGGTATGCGCCCATCCCGTTCCATGCCACAAAATATATCTCTATTCCACTCATCCCATTTACCAATTTGCCGTAAGTTGGAACAACTTTTTATAAAAAGTCACAAAATTTCATTTTCTGCATTACAATTTCCCAAAGGTGTCAAGCCTTTTGGAGCATATCTCAATCAAAACCTTCAAATTCATAATTTAAGTCAGAAAGAAAATAGCAACACTTTAATTCTATAATCCACTATCCAATACTGCGACTTACTCTCATTAAAACGATGCTTATTGTCATTAGGTAGGTGAATGCATTGGGTACCAAGTGCGTTTGCAATCGAAACTACCGCGGCCGGGGGGCGGCGTGCTCTTTTGCACTTCGGGAGTTCTACTGAGGAGGTTGCAGCTTAACCCAGGTATGCTAGACTAGACTTCGACTGATGAGATTCATACTGCCGTGTTGTTTGTGTGTCTTTCTGTCAGTCTCCTCCTCACGCCCAAACCGCTGGTCCGATTTTGCTGTAATTTAGTATGGAGATACTTTCAGTCCCGGGTAACGACACAGGATACTTTTTATCCCGGAAAAACTTACGGTTCTCGCTAGTTCTCGAAAAATACACAGCAGGGTTACACACAATAAAGAAACTATAACTTAGAAACTTTTAATAGCATTGTCAAGTGTAGGCAGTAGTTTCAAATCGGGGTCGTATTTCGCCTCGAACAGCACGTACAAATCCGGGAAATCTCTCTTGAGCGCCTGTATTAGGAGGTGTCCGTTGTGCTTTTGGGCCTCGTCGCATTCTTGACATGCGTCCTTCATGAACTCTTGGACGTGACCTGGAATAATATTTTTACAATAACCGATATCCATAGTAATATTATAAATGGGAAGGTGTGTTTGTTTCTCTTTTCTTTACGCTCAAACGATGCAAACAATCGACTTAATTTTTTGTCACCTGATGAAAATCAACTAAATAAACCGTTGCCAATGGACACTCCTAACAACGGAAGAGTTACAAGCGCGGTGCCTTTTGACGGCATTTCAGAAGGGAAATTTTAACACAGAAAATAGATAGGAAGTGGCGAGTTTGACCTCTGTTAAACTCGACGAAACACAACGTTGTCTCATGCTATATTTGTGTGTGTGCTGTATTTGATCTGTAAAATTTCTTGTGGCCAATAAATAACTGAGGACATAAGCGGAAAAAGCGGACAACTAACATTTTGTAACCTTCGAGTTTATACTATTTTTTTTCTATAAAATTTTAACAAATCCGTCACACATTGTCGACACTTATAACATCAGAAGCATTGCCGATATTTTTAGACTTCGATGTCTGTCCGTCTTTCTGTCTCCAGGCTGTATCTAAAGAACTGTAATAACTAAAGAGTTGAAATTTTCATAGAATGTGTTTATGTTGACGATATAACAACAAATACTAAAAACAAAATAAATTAATTTCGTTCCTTAATTAGATCGATAATCGACGCGCTTGTCATCAGCGGCGTGGCGGAGTGGCTAGAGCGTCTACTTAAGTTCGGAGGGGACTGGGTTTGATTTCCATCACAAATTTTTGGTTTCCAAAACGAAAATGACGTTTTATGACTTTCTTTTAGAAATTTAAAACTTTCAGAAGAAAGTTTTTCCAATTCTTTGCTCTGTACTGGTACGGAACCCTTCGAGCGCGAGTCCAACTCGCACTCGGCCGGTTTTATTAGTGATAAAGGAGAAGGAGAATAGGTAATGGGAGTAAGTGTTGGGAAGTTCGGCCACCGGTGAACTCGTTCACGGGATGAAACACATTAGTTTTTACTAACTTTTAACATGGTTACTGAAGTCGTCACAGGGGGTCACGTCCACTAAACAACTGAAGAACACTCTCTGCATCGACTTATCCTTCAGAAGCTTGACGTAATTGGCGTCCTTTATGTCGTCGTATGCCAGGACCATGGCGATACAAAACGATATAGCTATTATGTTCCTCATGTTACCTGCAAATATTATACGAAAAAAGTTACTAATTATAATAAAGCAGCAAAATTGGCGTGTCTGTACAGTTAATATTTATACAAACTTATCAATGTGGGGGGCTTAGGAACTGAAATCGACAAAAAAAGTTGTCTGTGCATCTGTCTGTACGGGCTAATTTTCGGGACTTCTAATACGAATTCGGATAATTTTTTTTAATAGCTATTAAGTCTAGGCAACACGTAGGATACTTTTTATCCTGGGAAAATGTTCGGTTCCCGTAATCTACAAATTTTCGCGCAAGGAAGTTGCGGGCAAATAGTATTATATGACCGTCGACTAGAAAAAAAAATTTAAAGTATGAAACATATGACACTAACGATGATTTTTAGGATTTCGGACCTATAAGGTGAAAACGGGGCGTTATATATTACTAAGACTTCGATGTCTGTCCGTCCGACTCTCCGTTCGTCTGTCTGTCTCAAGATCGGTAATAGCTACGGAGCTGACATTTTCACAGAATACGTATTTCTGTTGACGCTATAACAACAAAATAAGGTAAATTTTAAGAGGGGGCTCTCATACAATAAACTTGTATTTTTCGTCGTTTTCTTCCTTTTGATATAATAGATGGCGCTGCAGTACGTCTACATCACGATGTCGGCTTCATTACGTGGTCTGTAATAAGTTCTTGAGGACTCCGAAATCAAAATGCAATTCATCATATCTGTATGTCCGCCCACATGCCGCTGTCATTTTTTTTAAATAATAATAATAATGTAAATTAGAACCTATGTATGAACGAAACAACCATTTTTGACACTATCTTAATTTCTTGTTTGGCTTAAAATGAGTATATAATTATAATTAAGTGTTTTGTACCTGATATATTTCTGCGTCTTCTATCTTAATACCATTAACTATGATATATAACTTTTATATTCTGAAAATATATAAATAAGTTCCGTACTCAGTAATGCAGAAAATATGTGCTTACGCATTTAAATAATGCTAAATAAAGACTTCAATAGAAATATTTTAGGAAAATTTTAACAGCCGACATTTTTGGAAGGCTATTATGAACTAGTTGTTGCCCGCAACTGCGTCCGAAATGTCCATTTTTACAACTTTTTTTTACTACTAGAACAGCCTTTCTCGATAAATGGAATAATCGACACAAAAAGAATTTCCCAATTCGGGTCAGTAGTTCCTGAGATTAGCGCATTCAAACAAATAAATTAGATGTAACAAAAGTGTTAAGACTTAAGGGTCCGTAAGTGTTTCTTATACATAGTTCACTTTAAAAGTAGTAGCGCTGAAATCGAAAATTGTTGTGAATTATACAAATACGAACCCTAAAGTGTTATTAATTAGTTTTTCCTCTACACAATATAAACATATTTTTTAAGATTATGTTGCAATGCCATTGATTATTATTATATGCATATGGTATGATGAACACGAACTGTGCATGTTAATCTGTGGTGTAGTGATGCAACCAATGAACGTTAAGGGTGACGTGATATCTGCGCGCTCTGATTGGATATACGTTCGTGACGTCGGGACGCTAAGTGCATTTTCAAAATTTCACTACGCCTTTTGTTTGCTACCACGATTTATTGTTAACGTTATAAATATCCCAATAAACGAAGTCAATTGTAAAAAGTCGCATTTAACTGAACATCCTGCAACGCATCCGGCCCATAAAGCGCGCGCAGTCAATCAATCAATCAAAATCTTTTTATTCAAAATAAGTACCTTAAGTACACTTTCTGAACGTCGAGACTACGATGCCTACCACCGGT
>JAOTAV010027059.1:0-21143 GCA_026546445.1 Cyclargus thomasi
CTCACCCGCTTTGTCCCATAGCAGGCGCGATCTCTTGGGTGACCATGAGTCCCCTTAGCTCAAGCACAGGCCCCACAAGGGTGGCTTGTTTAGGCTGGTCGTCAACTTTTCCGTCGCGATGCACAGGAACACAGCGGACCGTCTGCTGTAGTGTAGTCATAAAGTTTCATTTTATCCTGCTGAAATCTCGTTCTTGGTTGATGGCGTGCTATAAACAGTATAAGGCGTTTGTCCACCAACGCCGTCAATCGAGAACGAGAATATTTCGGCCCGATAAAATCAAAATTGACTATTGCATAATTCCGTTTTATACTTAATAATAAGCTACGTCGTTCGTTTCATTTTTTAAACATAGATTCTACATTATATTTGTGAGCCACTGTAGTAGTAAAACCACGATAGCTTTAAATCTTCTCGATAAAAAAATTTTCACACATATTTCAGACACAAAATTCAGTTAAGGAGTTCCAGTAGAAGTGTTTTTTATTACATAAACTGTTTTCGCAGCGATTCCGCGTCGTTCTGTTTCACCTGGCATACGAATGACGGTCGTAAGTTTGGAGAGAGAAAGACGATGTTTTATTTTTTGCTCTATACGTCTCTTTAATGACATAGGCGACAGGTTTCATTTTGCTCTACGTCACTACACGTCGACGACGACTTGGACGCTAGAGCAACGTCGCTAGAGAATGAAACCTATACATATCTTAGATCTTAAAGTTATATTTTATCGGTTTGGAATAATCTCGTTGACGGTGTCGGCGTGCGATGGACAAACGACCCCACGGAAGTCTAGTCGGGAATCGCAGGACGGCGATTCACATACGCTCATGAACCAATCTGGTCCGTCCGTCCTGGGATCAGCCCTCTCATATACGAGTACGAGGGCCCTTGGAATCCTTAGAGCCTTATCAGTAGTGATTTCCGGCCGCCCTTCATGTAGGCCTTTAGATCCATCATCTAATAGTGATCGCCTCACAATCTTCTTGCTTCAGAAACCGGAAATCACAGCTGTGATTACGCTTTAAGGCTGTCCATACTAATATTAAAAATGCGAAAGTGTCTGTCTGTTACCTCTTCATGACATCGAATCGATTTTACTGAAGGGGAAGGACCCGCATGACAAACGACTTTGGCGCAACGAAGTCGCCGGCCTCATACTGTATATGCTGTAACTATTAGTGTAGACTTTAAGGAAAAATAAGTAATATCTATCGATGCTTTAATTAATAGCCCCGTGCCGAGGGACTTGTGTTACAGGTACCAGACAACGGAAATATATTTAGTACTTTTATACTATACGCATATTTAAGAATCTTGACAAGACCCAGGAACATTGAAATTTTTTGCTCCGTCGGCGTGATTCGAACCCCGTGACCCCCGGCTTAAACTACAAACTGAGCCACAGAGGTCAACAAGCTTTGTCAAATAAGACAGCACTAGATATTCAGTGTGACCTTAAAGATAGTAAAAACACATTATTAAATGTTAAAAAAGATACATATATATATAGTCGAATTGAGAAACCTAATCCTTTTATGAAAGTAGGTTAAAAAATCTACTATACTTTAAATAATTATACTATCGAAATTTATTTAGAGACTTTTTTTATAAATATGACACTATTTTCCATATAGTAAGTAATAAGACAAACTAACGATAACCCTAAATAATTAAGCAGTGCGGATTTATTGACGTGTTATGCATGAGGAAACATTACAACATAGTCATTGTATATCCACCCGTCTGTGCTGATTTCAAAAAATAATATGACTGCGAAATCAAATTAGTTTCATAAAAATTATTGAGAAAACTCACCAAATATGTTTTATTATTATTATTATTAAATATCAAAAGGAAAGCTCAAATATTTTTTGGGTAATAAATTGAAATTTTACTATATTAGATTCCATGATTTTCAAAGGTATTTTAATTTATCAAATAAAGAAAAAAATGAATAAAATAATATTTAATTTAAGACTACTCTCTTGAAACGACATATAACCGTTTGGTCCTTCGAGCACATTACGTCATAAACTAACCTATCCTAACCTATTCTTTGCAGTTGAGATCAAGTTCGTGGTTGATGGTAAATACGGAAAAGAGAACCCTCAAGCTGCCGGTGGTTGGGATGGCATGGTTGGTGAATTAGTACGACAGGTAAGCTCAATTATCAATCTATCAATATAACAGCTGACCCGACAGACATTGTCCTGTCACAATTATGACTAATATAGGACAATTTCTAAGGAAACTGAGATGGCACCTTCTTTTATTAAAAAGCATATTCTTTATTTTATGAAATACAGCATTCTTATATAGCAATCAATGAACTATATACAAAAGATTTGACATCGTCAAAATGCACGATACACGTCGTTCTTCAAAAACTTATAAAAAAGTCTACGGTATAAGCTAAACATGTAAGGCGATAAACAAAACGGCGGGAAATTACTTTTTGCGCCGAAACATAATGAAAAACGTTCCCGTTTGAATGTGTCTACAGAAACATAGCACATTAAACCGTGATACAACCCGCAATAAAAAACCTTCGGGACGACTGAATAAAGAATTTAGATACAAGGGAATTCGCGTTGTTCCACGTTTAGATTACAAACACTTAAGATGATTAACTGATAAATGATTTTTCGTGATTGAAATTACATTGCCCATAAAGGTCACGTATTTTTGTGTTACCTTTGAGACTTCAGAGTTTTTATTGAGTATTTATTTTTGTGGATAAGAAACCGCAAAAATAAACGTTATCTCTCTATCTTCTTAGATATTATTATATTTTCTAAACGACATCGCTTTTCATAAAGATCATAATTATATCTTTGTGTTCTTATTTTTATCTTTACTTTTGTTTATAAAAATAAAACCGGTCAGTGCGAGTAGGACGCGAACAAAAGGTTCCGTACCATATTAGAGCAAACATAGGCGAAAAAGAGAAGCCCACCTTAATTATTAATTTTATTTCAATTTTATTACTGATTAGTCATTAAATTCATTTTGGCTTTAGTATTTGTTGTTATAACGGCAATACAAGTACATAATCAGTGAAAATTTCAGCTCTTTTATCGTTCTTGAGACATAAATATATTGAGGGTACGGAACCCTTATTAACGAAAATCTACGTACGTCTTAAAAACTTATGAGCTTTTAAGCGGTACGTTGAATTTTTTGATAACATGTGTTGTTAGGAACATTTTTATTTAATGTTTATATAGTATTCATACATTATGCATTATGTAGAAACACTGTGTAAATACTTTAAAACACCATTTTAAAATTTGGTAACGTGTAAATTCGAGCCGTGTAAAAAGTTAAGCTGGTAAGAAGCGCAGTAATGCTGTTTAGAATTTTAAAACCGTCGCCTTCCTTGCATTGCTTATGTATGATTTGGCTTGGGGGAACTTTTTTTACTCGAAAATTGTATTTATGTACTAAAATTGCATTTCACGTATTTTAATGGATACTAAAACTACTGAAACAATTATGAATGTAGTTTAAAATCGATTATCAGCAGATATAACTTCAAATACAGGAAAAGTTGCATCTCAGTGACAGTGCTAAAGCCGACACTGAGTTTTCAGAGCCCTAGACGGATTTTCTTCAACGCCCCCTAATAACATATTGTGAAAAACGTGCGTGGAGCCTACGAATGCCATTTCTCTCGATGCCCTTTTTCATCTGGCGCCCTGAGTAAATTAGTCCCCGATTTCCTCAACTCCCGTTCTTTTGCCAGGAGGTGGACTTGGTGATAGCCCCACTAGTGGTGACGGTCGGTCGGGAGGCAGTGGTGGACTTCAGCAAGCCGTTCCTGTCGTTTAGCGAGCCTCATGACCCTGACGAAAACCCGGATCTGATCACCATGTTCAGCTTCTTCCGACCCCTGTCGATGGAGGTTTGGGTAAGTGCCATTTGCTGTCATAAATGAAGACATAAGTGCAAGAACCAAGTAACACAGAGTTACAGAATCTTAGTAAACTCGAAACGAGTTTACGGTCAAATGTAAAAAAAATCTCGGCAGCTCATCCAGTTATACATAGCATTTACATTTTTTATTTTAAATAACTTTTCTGGTTCCAAAACTCAATGTATGCAAAAAAAACCGTCAGTTTTTTAAATTATTAGTTATCCGCTTCTTTCACTTATGTCTTTAAATGTGTTATAAAGTATTTTATGAGTAAAGTTTTTTACGTAAGGCTTTAAAAGTGCGGTCTCTAAGTATATCTGTATAAATAGCAAACTTAGTACTCGTTATAAGTTACTAATTTTAAATAAGACCCCAATCATAAGCCGTTTTAGTGCGGTGCTTAATTTATCCTTAATTCATCGATAGACATGATTAATAGATAGACCGTAAGCATAAGGTTTTCCCCGAGAACTGTCAAATAAAGTCGACCCATTCGTGTCGTATTTACATTATTATCTTAAAAAAAACAATGTTCATAACTACGAAAGTGTTAAACATAAAGCTATCTTGATGTCAATACATATATCTCACAAAAAAGCCACTTTAGAATTAGCCCCATTTTCTTGTAACAAACATCCCGGAAGAGGGGGGACAGGGATAGATGTAATGTCATCTCATTTAACGACTTCACCAGCAGCGATCGTTTGTAAGGGATATAGTGTAAATATACTGTCATAAAATGTTGCACGAAATACGAAGTGACTTGGAGTTCAGTTGATTGGATTGGTTTATGATTTTGTAATATATTGCAAGTTGCAACGAGATTTTGTATTTGGAACTTTGAGTTGGGTTTAAAATAAGAAGATTATGACGTTCTAATTCTAAATTTTGAATGAGTTGTTTTTATTAATGGGTTTAAGAGTAGAGTAAGAGTAAGAGTAAGTAAGATTTTAAATTATAAAACTTTCTCCAATATGCTTAAAATCAAAAATTAAAACTTTTAAATTACCAACAAAGTCGATAAACTAAGCTAACAGCTATATTTAATCTGTACATAACTTGTTAAGGGCATGTTTCACCGCTTACAAATAGTGTATTTACTTTACACATACAAATTTATTTCACAGATTTTCCATCACAAAATCCGTCAAAAAAGTTGTGGATAGCCTAACAGAAACTTTAACAGTGAGCGGTGAAACAGGTGCTTACTCTATGCCTGCAATTTTGGGACTGCTGAACGCTATAGTTCACAGTAGTGGTTAATTTTCCAGATTTGTATATAAGCCTTAAGATATCTGAATAAATTGTTCATTGCTTTACCACCTTACCGTGTGTTTACTCTGAGTTCTACCATAGACTAATTGTTCGTCTATGGTTCTACCCAAGTCCGTTACATTACAACAACAACAACAACACTTTAGTGCTCACAATAATTACAATAAAATACAGATAACATAAATTCAAATTACAAAACAGTTTATTACGTGAGCAAAGGCGGTCAAAAATTAATAGCCATTACATCTTGTGTATCAAAATATAAACCTTCGCAGCTGCTCGTGTTGTGCAGCGTTTTCGCCGTCGGCTTCTGTCTCTACCTCGTGTCACGTTTCTCGCCGCACGAGTGGCGTCTCATGTCGTACGCCAACCAGAATACGGAGGAGACCGACGAGAACCGGGTGAGTTCACAATATAGGTACTTGAAAACATTTAGCGTCTGTTAAGTGTCGTAGGCTATCCGCAAGTTAACTGTAAGAAGGCTGACAATGCACCTGCAACCCTTCTGATGTTTCGACGTCGATCTATGGACGACGGTAGATTCTTTGCATCACATAACCTTTTTGCTCGTTCGACTTCTTATTCCCTAAAAAAAGTTTGGCCAATATATTAAAAAAGTTGAAGTTAGCCTATCCGATCTTTTTATAGTTCCTTACCCAAAGTGTAAAAACGGGACTGTATTACTAAAATGCAGATCCATGTGTACATCTGTATGTCTCTCAAGCTCAAGAAATGTAATTTTCACAGAACATGTACATTTCATTTCACACAAGTATTTATCTTGCCGCTTTAACAACAAATACTAAAAACAAAATTAATAAAAAAATCAGAGGGGATCTCATACAACAAACATGTTTTTTTCCACTTTCTTACTTGTGATAATAGATGGCGCTGCTGTACGTCTACATTGCTATATCGGTTGTACCACGTGGTCTGTAATAGCTGATTAACTTTCAAAAATACAGATTTCCATATTTTTTTTTACTGGAACAGAACACTTGGTCGCTTTTTTTATCCATGTATATTGTATATGTATGAACAAACCCATACAATATATTTCTTATCCTTGCAAATCCATTAATGAACAAATCTGGGGGGGTAAGCCAAGACGTTTTTACTTCTTCGTAGAATCGCCAAACATGAGGCGTAAAGAACGCTCATGCAATTTCCACACATTTTATGTGGCGATTCTACAAAGAAGCGAAAACGTTTAGGTCTTGGCTAGCCCCCCCCTTGTTACTTACCTACTTCATCGTCTAGATAAACACCACATTATCATCCCAAATCATTTGGTGGATTAAGGAACGCTTAATCCATCAAAAAATCCAAAATGTTCAAATTGTTACTTACCCATTACATCTACATTACGTCTTCAATGTTCAACCTTATTAATATTAATATTCTGTGCTGTATGAATGAGACTATTGTCGTATTCCAGACCACGCTCGTGAATGAATTCAGCTTCTGGAATTCCATTTGGTTTTCTTTGGGATCTTTTATGCAACAAGGTAGTGACATGGCGCCGAGGTGAGTGTCATTTGCACTATTTTAGTAGATAAGTGACACTAAAATTGTTTGTTCTTACAAATTCCCTATAATGAGTGATGTTACCTTCAACATCAAGAGCTTAAAGGTTGTTTTAGAGGTCGCTTCTCTCATTGTGCCTCTCAAAAAACAAAGCATACTTTTTTCCCGGAAAAATGTACGGTTCGCGCTCTTAAAAAAAACTTTGGCGCAACGAAGCTAGAGACATCGTGCTATATTTTACATTATAGTTTTAAAAAATCTATATATAATATATGTCACGTACATAGCTTAAGTAATTGTGACTATATAAAATTTTTGGTCGAATATTATTTCTTGAAATATTCAAACAGTAACATTAAAATGGAAACAGAACAACGTATGTCGGGTCCTCTAATAAATATCAAAGAATGCGAGCTCAAATGCCGTCTACACCCGATAAAACTGAAAATGATAAAAGCAAAAAGCTCAGTTCTCGTTCAACCACGACACTTTCATCCCAGCAAACCATAGCTTAAACGAAAATCTCCGATTCTGCCAGACCGATCCCAAAATTTATTTTACCCGTACAATGAATTCCACTGCACTATATTAAAACTGCATTAGATTTAACTTCGTACGGGGTCAGACGTTTCACCATCGTTGAATCGGAGTCATAAAATTTTAAGAGAGATTAGACAATTTTGTACAATTCGTGAACCTCAACTAAAATAGGCTTTCAACTGAATTAGTAAAATGGATTTTAGATTTGTGGGAATGAATTAGTTTAAATATTATAATTTTAATAAAATCGCACATCTGTCCGATTTTGTATGGGGACACTTACTTTGACTTTTAGAAATGTCATAATATAAATGTTACAATTTCATAATAAAACTCCATAGTTGCGAGTTTGAAACAATTTTTTTTAAGACAAAGTTTCAGGTTACATTTTATTAGTATCAAACTTAATTTTTATTAAATAAAGTTTGATACTAATAAAATTTTTTGCGTAGTTCCGCCGGTCGAAATTTTTTCCGTATTAGGTTTCCTTACTTGTTTGGTTTCCTAATATAGAATCCTGCATACGGACGGGACAATGCACGAAATCAGTAGATAATGCATTAGTATATATAGTATTTTCTAGCTAGCGCACACGTTAACTTTTTCCATGTACGAAATGAATTCCGCATTCCGGATACCTTTGAGTATCCGGATGCAGAAAACGAATTCAGAAACCTGAGCACCTGAATTCTTTCCAGATCGATCTCCGGTCGGATTATAAGCACTGTGTGGTGGTTTTTCGCCTTCGTCCTGGTCTCCACGTACACCGCCAACCTGACTTCGTACCTCACCATCAACCGCATCAACGAACCACTCCGAACCTACACTAAGATCACCACTTGCCCTGATGTATATATTTTTGATCTCCTTGTTTAGAAGACTTTTTTACATGGGGAATGCTTTATGCATCCCCGACGAGTAGAAAATAACGTAGACCTATTAAATGTTATCTACTTAAAATTTTAAATAGTAAAAGTTCGTCATCGTTCTAAAATAATATCAATGGCTCCCACGTTAATAGTCGTATGTGCAAACGCCAAACTTTACAGGAGAGTCATTTGAAAATGTTATTGGATGCAGTTTTCACTTACTAGCTAGAGTCATACATTTTTGACTATGCAAAATCGACACATTTTGAACTAAAGAAGCCTCCCTTGTTCATGGTTAAAATATAACCTGCTTTAACTTTTGTTTATTTAAAAGCGTGTAAAATAAATTTCAATGGATGAATGGAAATTTTGGCTTCTCCAGAAGATATAACTTTCATAAACTTTGTACTTTACAATTATTACAAAAGTAACTTAATTTACTACCCGTTGATAGCTGAAAGCAAACTTTATCGCCAACTGATACCATCGAAGAAATTAATTCATAAGCTGATGGCGGTTACATCTTTTAGTCCGTCAATTTAAAGATGCAACACATAAGAATAATATATAATTTCTTTGATTTTTTTATATATTTTTTCTGGTAGTATCTACGTCAAATTTAGTACAATGTTATCCTAAATTTAAACACAGGATATTTTCCGCGGTGCTGGCTGGTTCTCCTTCCTCGTTGACCCCAAACAGGCTGAAACCAACAAGTCCAAGAAACCCTGTCACATGCTCGTGTCTGCCACCCACGCTGGTGTCAAGGATTTTGCCGTCGCCTTCCCAAAAGGATCAAAGCTTAGGTAAGGTATCTGATGTAAGAAATCTGGCATCTGCGAAATCAGCTCTGCGAAAGGCTCGCGAATGTAAAGCGAAATTATATTATACGTATGCTTATGTCAAAGAGTTTTATAGGGATGGAGTCAATTTAGCCCTTCAGCATCTAAAGAACGAAGGACAACTACAGGGATTGGTCCGACGTTGGTTTATTGATCCGCAATGTGCCAAAGACATCGAGGTATGTGGTGTAAGTGCCTTTTGGATATATTTTTTACATTCACGATACACACAACACTCAAAAGCTTACAATCGTCTAATCCAGTATCCAAATTTTTCTACACACAAAATATGACCTATTTTGGGTGACGAGAGTAACCTGTGTAAATTTCACAGCTGCAAGGCAAACAACTGACACTGAACCAAGTGGCTGGACTCTTCTACATCCTGATCGGTGGTTTGGGCGTTTCCTTGGCAACTGCTTTCCTGGAATTCATCCAGCATGGAAGGGCTGAGGCGCAAAGGGCGAATATATCACTGCGACAGGCTTTGAGAGCCCGACCTGGCGTGAACTTAAGGAATAAAGATTTGACACCCCAACGCACACCGCAACGTGAGCAAGGAAGACTGGAATGGAACGGTGGAGCTTACTCTGAGGTAAGCTTAGTTGTTGGATTTTGAAGAGAATAAAGGAATTCAAGAAGGTTCTTCATATAAAAGCAGCTTTCATGTGTATCTGCCCCCACAACAGGGCAGAATAACTCTGTCAATTATTCTGCTTGGGTTATGATTTCAAGAAAAGCATTATCAGGTAAAAAGTAATCATATTTTGGAGTTTCACCTAAGTCAAACATAGCACATTTCCTACGCTATGGTTTACGCCCGTTATATGATTGATAAGACCTAATTCTTTTCAGTACTACGCGTCAGACAACCAAAGCGTCCAGGAAGAGACGGAGATGGGTGGCAGTTTCTCACAAGTCTGATCCTCAGCTAGGGACGTTGGCGCTCGCCACTCGTCCCTCACTCGGCGACGATCCAGCAGCGTCGAGCTTTATCAGCTGTAAGACATATGCCAGAAGATCCATGGTAAGGCATATGCCATCAACGGATTTAAGAATAGCGTTATTGTATTTGAAGAAAGGGAATGGATCTGGCGTATGTTATGTTAGCTTCAGGAATTGCCAAATAGATCTGGCACGTCTTACGAAAATCAGGGATTGCCGTATCTGATAGGTTTTTACAAACTTATTTTGGAATGCGGGCGTTACCACGGTTACGGGTATACCGATCACTTACCGAAATTCAGGAATTGTTTTTGCAAATATTTCGTAAAGGGAAGGACCCTTTACAAAATATTAAGGAATTGACATCTTATTTATAAAATTTAACACTTCAACTTCTTCTACAACACTCTTTTTGCGGGCCACCCGTTACTAAATAAAAGCTGCCATTTTCAGACACTTTCTTCAAATGACTTCCACCAGATATGGAATAGTATCTGAATACTAGTATACTAATACTTTCTCGGCTGTGACATTTTTATGACCTGTTTGGACATTTTGGTTCTCTAAGGCACCTTATGCAAAAAGTACTTTCACCCTTGGACATTGACATTTACTAGATATAGTCGTGTAAGTCCTGGAATTTGTCATAAGTCAACCCTCAAATGGCTGTCTTCTGTGTCATATTACTCAGAGTCATTGCTGCCCATTTTGGGGTCTTATGAGCCAGGATGTTTAACTTGATGTTTCATGTAATCGAATTCGCGTATTGTAGCTAAAGATCAGGGTCTTATATTCGGTGTTAAGTGTCAAAACTCAATTAGAGAAATGAATGTTCGAAGTGTAGCGTAGTTAGATGTAATATAATAATTGACTTCAATTGTTATTTTCTTTTTACTTTTAAATTGTCCTATAAAATTTTGCTTGAGTTCAACTTGGAATTCCGTTGAAAGTTAAATTTCTAAGATATCCATAATGTAATTAAAATCTTATAGCTTCCGTCTAAGTTAATTTAATTTCGAAACTTAAATTAAGTTAATTAGTAAGTGTAAAATTAACTAGTTCAGTTAAATTAGAACCTACAATTATAATTTGGGATCAATTTTAATCTTTACTTTAACCTACTACTAATGCCGTATACTAAAATAATATCACTAGAATAGAACATATTATTTAATATAATACTGTTGATGTTAGATAAACATTTTAGGATAGCATTTAGCCTGCCATATGAACGGCTATAGCATAACATAACATAGAACATACAGCTGCAGAAAAATATTTAACTGATAGACCACTGAAATTGAGCGGGTTATATGACAAGTAAATCTATTCATTTGCTGACCATATAAGATAAAAATGCCAATTCCAGAAGTATTTCAGTCAGCAACATGTTCAATTTCTTAGACCATATTTGAGATTATGACCTTTGGTATAGGGCATTGAACATTTAGCACTAATGCCTTTATTTTACCAATTGTACGATCTCTTACGACCTTTCAAAGCTACATATAGTGCAGTTATATGGCAGGTATTTGAAAAATATGTGTCTCAAATCAATGTTTAATATAATTATAATCCAAATATAATCTTAACAATACAGTCAAATAGTTTACTAAAAGAAATAAGTGTTGTGTAATAAATAAGGCTTAAACTCTTACGTACGCATCCATTGATTAGAGAAAACTAAATTAGTGTATAAAATGAAACTAGTGAACTGTCTACAGTATTACTATGTATGGCAGAATATCTGATATTGAATAAGGGAATCATATCAAAAGAATATAAATAACTTTATTCAATACAGGCTCAACTCGGATTTTATTATATCTATGGTAATCATATTCAATATTCATATTAAAATAATGGATTTTCACTCAAACTATACCCAAAGTTTTGATGAACAATTTTTAATCACCTAATTTTTTTACAATATTTTCAATTCCTTAAGCATCGCTCGGACTAGGCGTTTAGGAATGACACGCGAACGTAACATTAACATTTCCGAGGCTTAAGTTCTCCTCGTTACGTTTTAGAACGTAGATAATCACGCTTGAAAAACGCCAAGTCTGATCCGAGCCTTATCATCTCATTTCGTTGAATACTGAGACAGAGATTTAAGGCCCCAATCACATTAGGTGCGAGCCCCCAAACCAAGGGCATGGATCTCGCGTTTTATCATAGCCAATTTATTATTAAGCTTAAATTTAAGCTTCCGTCCTAAAAAGCTTTTTAAAATCTCTTTATATAGTGTAATTAATGTATAAACTAAGTTTGTTCATTTGTTCAACCGTATGTTTTGAAATTTGTGATTGTATAGGAAATGAAGTGCCAAAGTTATGTCTAAATGTATATGAAAGGAGTTTAAAATAAGGAGAGTAAATTCTAAATTGTACTTTGTGAAGGTAACACAATCAGATGACGAAGTTATGAATGCTAAAGCATTCTTCAGTTGACTGTACTTTTTAGTTGGTTATTATGCAAAGCTCCCCAAAACGATTATTGCAGTATGAAAACATTTTATCGTAAAAAACATGCGATTTTAATTAAATCATGAATGAAAATATCATTTGGGTAATTAAGTCGAGGGTCAGCATCCAGCGCACACCTCAATGTCGTCTGATTCCTAGTTTATCTAGGGTTGTCGCACGCCAAAATATCTGAAAGCTATTCAAATTAGGATGTAAATTGCTATAAAATTAATCATGATTCCAAGAATCATTTTTGCAAAATCCACAGAATAGGAATAACATTACAGAATGTGCACTACCTATAATCGGCCGAAAGCTATCAAACCTACGCGCCTCAATCTCGGTAAAATCTCATAACGTGTATTATGCTGTTTGTGGTTACCTAAAAGCAACATTAACGCACCCGGAATTAACATTTTTTAAATTATCGTGAAATTTCGTAAGGTAAGATAAATGATAATTAATAACAATGATAAATAAATACTATTATTTTGAGTTTACAGTAGACAATAATGAAACCTATCCAAGATCGTATTTATAGAGTACAGTAAAAAAATAATTTCTAGCCGAAAACATACATCCGTAATATTCGTATTATTAAGAGAATTCATATTATTAAGATATTATTTAGTTTTTGAAATGTCAGAAAAACACATTGGAGATCAATCAGATGACGGGAAGAAGGTTAAATTTGATTCACTTAATTTGTGCCACCAAATAAATAAACAAACCAGGTAAACGAAATTAAAAAAAAATATATATATATAAATATATATAATACATATTGAAATTTATTACAAAACCTGAAAGATACCCAAGTACATATAAGACACATATAAAAAACATGTTAGTTATCCACTTTCGGTCGGGTAATTAAAGCATTTTCAAGAGGCAGCCCTAGCACATGTCACAAGCCGCGCGGCTGTCAGCATCTATTTGAAACACAGGGCGGGAGTGCACATACTGTATCATACTTTTACTGTTGTACAACATCTTGCCATGTATTGTCACAAAATTAAGTATATAAAAGCCGCGTATCCCATACATAGTTTAAATTATAGATGTAATTCTAATTAAGTTTTAAATTACTCTTGAAATGACTGATTTACATAATATAGCATTCATTGACTAGTTGTTAGGTATAGCGACATATTTGTATTCATTTGCAATATTTTCATTTAAGTGTAATTTTTCTTTTATTTTTCGGTAATTTAAGGTTACATTTGGCTCGTAGTCAAGGCTGGGAAGAAATTACATTTAATTTTACTCAAATTACTCGATACATTATTCAGAGGCTAAATTGGATAGGTCATTATGCGTCACGGATTTTTTCCCTAATAATTGAATAAATATTACCAATGAATTCAAATTGTCATACTATATAATATTATATTTTATATGTTATATATTATTGTTATATATTGTATGTTTGGTGGATGAAGGGGCTGCTATCAACAACATTTTGTTATTAATATTTGCAACAGTAATATCAAAAAAAAATCATTTTATTCAACCCGACTATAATTATTCATTTTAGTTCTAAAAGTTTTGTATTTAAATATTCTAAAAATCAAGAACGAAAATGCGTGTGGTAGCAGTCCTAGCACAAAGCACCTTGCTTCTGATATTTAACTCATGCGATGATTATAATGAAATTTAGGGGATAGCGGTAGTAAACTTTAGGATTATTTAGGAATGAACATAAGAAAGGAAAGATATGTGAGATCACTAAAGTTAGTAATTAAAAGGCAATTAACTTAATGTAACTGGAATTATTTAAGTTTTCCTCAAACTTTTATTATTTCTCTAGATAGTTCTGCTAATCCAAACCTACCCGAATGCTCTAAAAAAATTAAAAGTGTATGTTTTCTGATTGATATGAATCTTGTGCATAATTTCCTTGTTGCTCTAGAGCTAGGCTGCTTTTAAAGAGAGCGGCTAAACGATGGCTTCTTTTACTATTTTAGAAGGAGTAAAGATGCAATTATCGTGGTTTCTGGCAAAAATATATGAGCGGGCCACTTGAAAATTCTTTTGCAGGCCACACCGCGGTCTGCGGGCTTGGGGTTGAGCAGCCTTGCTCTAGCAACAAAATGACTTACCATTTAAGCTTAAGAGGTATCATAGTATTCTTCCTATGATACGTAAATCAGAGCAATTTTTTTATGCTAATTACATTTTGTTGATTTTCAAAGTATTCTTATGTTCAACGTAGATACTTGTGCCAAATTTCAAGCTTTATAATATTGTTTATAGTGAACTATATCTAGTCATTAGAATTACCTTAAAATTATTTAATTTTACCTAATTGTGTAATCAAACTTTAATGTCCCATGAAAAGTTTTATTTGTATAAAAATAATTTTACTGCCTCCAAACAAGGCTGCCAGATATTTAATAATCGATAGCATTGATTTTTAACTTGATAGTAATTACGATATCTAAAAATAGTAACAAAAAATGTATACTTTCTAACTTTACTATGGCATCGCAGCTTCGACAACTTTCAGGCTGCTGCCTCTGATTTTGCGACTAGAGGGCGATTAAGATGTAAATAGATGACGGACGACTTAAAATAATATAATTTTACTAACAAATATAATTATATTTATTAGTATAATTACATAGATAATATATTTATTTTCTAAATAGATAGAAATCTCGCCAAATCTTAAGAATGGCGGCAGCGATTCCGCTAGTTTCAGTTTCGAAATACTTGGTTATCCATGAAAGGTTAATATTTGGAGGAAATTGATACGAAGTTCACACATTTAGTTATTCAAGACACAGAAAACTGGCGTGGTAAACGGCGTTGTGCTGTGTTTCGTTCAGTGAGTGAGTTTACCGGTGGCCCAACTTCCCTAATCCCCTATCCTTATTCCCTCAAAGGCCGGCAACGCACTTTCGACTCTTCGGATGTCGCGAGTGTCCATGGGCGACAGCAGTTGCTTTCCATCAGGTAACCCATCTGCTCGCTTCCCCCAAATATCATTTAAAAAAACAATACATTGAGAACACACCACTAGACGCTGTAACTAGCGGTTTAGGATGGATCTACAACAAAGTATGAGCAACAAGCTAATTTGTCGTATCCTACGAATAAGGGTAAAGCGAACTTTACAAGAGAAGGTTTTTTCCGTGGGAAAAGGTCCTACACAAAAAGCGTATTATTTTTTTATTTTTTTATTCGCACACCAATGGTGCGCCGCACGTCCTTTTACGCACTGCAAGAAAACAGTCACTGTAGCTTTTGTTGTTTTTTTCTTCTGGGAATTCAAGAACTAGCAATGGTGGCGTTTTTTTTAAACTTTATTCACCGGTTGTTAATGAAAAACTTTTTAACTTTTTTTTAAGTTGTAGGTAATGAACTGCCAATACCAAATTTGCCATAAAAATAAAGTCACAATGATCAGAGCGTCCTTATTTGTAGGAAGCTGTCATTATCGCCCTCGCCGTCGCCTTTACGTCGCCTGCGACTCGCAAGATTCGAGGTAGAGAGCTTATATGACATACCCCAGACCGTAACAGTATTTTTTTTCAATACATTAGTGGTGGTATCAGAACTAAACATGAATTTAGTGGTGGTATCAGAACTAAACATGAATAATAATAATAATGGACCGTGCCATTCAAAAAATATTTTAGGTAGATGCGAAATTCTGTTTATTGTAATTGAGAATACGAGTAGAAGAAGCAGCTAACTAACATTTACAGCATTAGAACAATAACTCTCTTTTTTTTTCCTTATAATTTTAACAAATCTTCTTACTAACCATTTCATCATTTAGCTTATGAACGTAGATATTATGGTATACACATTTTTTTAAAATGGAGTTTTTGCAAAATATTGATTGAACGCCGCACGGACATTAATTATAAAACTATCATTAAAAAAGATTTTCATATAGTCAACATTCAAATACATACTAACAAACATTTAACCACTTATATTTACACAGTGCTTAACTAATCGAGATTCGCAGTCCTTTTCTGGAACATTGAAAACGTCACACGACAGAAACGAACGGCGAATCCTGATAACTCAAACACTGTTTAAATATTATTATGAATATGGGGATTGATGTCAGTCAAGTAGTTAATACTCGTATACGTCTCTCAATGAGGTGGTGGAATTCGCCGGGTGCATGTTAAATACGGCGGACAAAACGCGGTGATTTAAGATGTCAATTTGTATGCCACCGACCACCGAGAGTTCCTCTCTTGCCGCCGTGCGCGCTGTGCCCGCCTACGTTCCACTCGGTGGATACGAACAGATTTCTTATTATTATGTTATTCGAAACAAATAGCAGGCTGTCTCGGGGATGTCTAAGAGCTGCATACATATCAGTGGCTAAAGTCAAGTTGCGAAGCTACCTTGCCACTTCTGTCAATAACCTCAAAGCCTTCCATGTTGGCCTATGATGGATGACAATGGTCATCATGATTGCGAATTCGAGCAATCTGTTATATAAACAAATCGCTTAATGTTTTTGTAAGGCGCACTATACATTTTGTCATTTCGCGAAATATTGACGGTATGGTTCATTAACCCTCTGTCAAATTTCTTTACAAACCGCAACAACAGAGTGACATCACAACATTTGACTTACAATCGCGTTTTGTTGACAAGTTTTTAACCTACTTCCAAAAGCGAGGAGGTCATATGCTCGGCTGTGGAGTTTCGGTGCCAGTCCTAAAGTTTTTAGATTATCTCATGATTAAATGGAATTGGTACCGACTTCAAAATTATGAAGATGGTGTCCATAAACACTTGAGGTTTAGCCAAATTCTGAAAAAGCCCTATTTAGGAACTTATATCATTTTATACTTTTCCGTTTATTGGAGTTTATTTTTTTATTATTTAGTTTTTTTTTTTGAAAGTCGGTTTTTAATTTTTTGTTAAAAATAATTTGACAGATGGTTTATGAACCATACGTATAATACACACCTAAATCGCCGACAGAAACATTTTATTCGTGGGCTAGGCCGGAGACTTCACTTATGGCATGTCGGAAAACTATATCGGTGACAATGTCGTCGTCTCGAAATCAGCAACTTGTTTGAGAACACCCGCGGGCGTTTACGTGTGTAGCCAGTGGCGTACAAGGTGGCAAGCCGGCAAAGAGCCACGGGCCCCCAGCCGCAAGGGGCCGCTATCGGCCTCCCTAGACAAGTGGCAAGCGATTGTTTATTACAATAATCACTTGACGTGTTTTTGTATCGGATTGACCTAGTGAAACAAAAACAAATTTGCCACGGGCCTCGAACGGTATAGTTACGCCACTTCGAAGCCTTATCTCAAAAACGGCTGAACCAATTTCCACAATTCCTTTTTTTTGTATTCGCTAATATTAGAGGACTGTTGTTGTTGCTAGAAAAAAAAGGGATATGGGATACGTTATAAAAAAAAAATCCTCCGTTTAAAATTACTTAAAACGATCTTCCTTTTCGACTTTTCCACTCCCTTTTCAAAGATTTATCCGTGGAAGTAGCCATTTCTTGTCGGCGATGTACTTGAACGCTTCTGATATTACATGTATAGATAAGCGGCAGTTGCTTTCCATCAGGTGATCTGCTCGTTTGCCTCTGAATTTCACTACAAAAAAAGACGAAAATAGCGTACTACACGTTCGCAATAACATGTGACCAACGTCCATTTTGGGCCAACATGGATTAGCTTGAGTTTACCGTTGTAAGCGGGATGTCTGTATTTAACATTCTAGGGTTAAGATTTATGTATCCGTATGTAAAAACTACTATGAATGTTTGTTAAAAATATATGATCAATAAAGGTGATAAAATGTAGTATGTTTTATTTCCATTAGTATAAAGTCTCCATCCACATACAATGTGATAAAAAATGTCGTTGCGAAAATTTAATTACGTAATCTAGAAATAAAATAAAAAAAATATTTATTTTGCATTTTTACGATTGACTCCGATAAAAATAGCGTTATTGTAAATTTTAATAAAAATTATATATGGGAAAACTTGACAACCATTTCAAAATTTTCGAAAAACTCCTAACATCATACTTAGCATAGCCGACGCGAGTGTGTGACGGTTACATCGCTGATGATTTTTTAATGAAGACATTTTAATGAAAAAAAGATGAAAATTAAATTCATTTCCTTAAAACATTTTTTATCACCCTGTATAATCAAAATTGTTCAAATTCGATTAGAAGCCCAAAATTTTGGATAGGTCTTCATTGGCTCTGTGTCGATCTTTTTGTCTACAGGATGTAACAAAAGTGAGTCATTAGGTATTCTTAAGGGTCAGGTGTCCTTTCTGTAGTAACAGCGCTGAAAGCAAAAAAAATGTAACTTTAATGGGGGTACGCCCGCGTGACATGAGTATATCTATAAAAATCATAAAAATAGTCTTTGCTTTCAGCACTGCTACTTTCAGAGTAAGCTCGAAATTATAAAGGACATACACGCCCTAATATATTTCTACCCAGCCCCCCTAGACATGTGGCAAGCTATTAACGCTTACGACAATCGCTTCGCTTGTTTTTGTATGGGATTGACATTTTTGAACGACGACTAGATCACGTGACTTTTCGTTTGACAGCGTCAATCCCATACATGAACACGCCAAACGATTTTCTTAAACGATAAGCGCTTGCCACTTGTCTAGGGGGGCTGTATACGAGTAGATTGGCTATACTATATAGGGGTCAAATATTGTATGAAACGATCGTTAAGGCTACAACTAAAAACTTGATAGCCTGGTGCTGCAACCAGGCTATTAAATGTAAACTTATGAAATAAAAATCTCAAGTCAAGCAACAAACTACATTAAAGTTAGCTAAAGCTCCCAGGATGTTCTAAGCCTAGATTAACCTAGGTCGAATAGCTAAGACCTAACAAGTAGACTTGCTACGTTATTATTTTCCTTGCAAATTCAAGACTAAATTGTAGTCTAGATAAAATTCGAGACGCTTATTAATAGCATAAAATAGTTCGATTTATTTTCTTACAACTAAGCAAAACATAAATTAACTTAGTAATTTATTGCAATAATATTGTTAGAATAAACGAGAAGAAGGTTAAACGAGAATTATTCCGAATTAACTTCCTGTACCCGCGACTTCCCTCGCGTGGAATTTGAGAATCTAGTAAGCTCCTTTAGAAAAGTTTTGTATTTCCAAGACCAAATGTAGCCTATGTTACTCTCCATCCTTTCAGATTGGTTTGTTCGTGTAAGTGTGGAAGAAGAACAAACAAACTTACCTATTTATAATATAAGTAAAAAAATATATATGAGATTGAAAGTTTTTAAATCAGTCGATGGCTGTTTCATTGATTTATTTCATTGAAAACATTAATAGTTTCTATTTAATCTGGTTAAGCTTTATAGCACAGCTTATAAAAAATTGACCACAAAATTATTATTAGAAATATTTAAAAACTAATTTTACTATCTTTATTATACAAAAAATAAACTTATTTCATTTATTAAACATGTTTTTTTTTTTGTAGTTTATAAAAGGCTTTTTTGCCGTGGGAGAGCCATGCTTCGGCACAAATGGACCAGCTCGACCGGAGTGATACCACGGCCTCGCAGGAAACTGGCGTGATATGGCGTTGTGCTGTGTTTCGTTCAGTGAGCGAGTTTACCGGTGGCCCAACTTCCCTAATTCCTTATCTCTATTCCCATTCCCTTTGCCCTTATAGAGGCCGGCAACGCACTTGCGACTCTTTGGATATCACGAGTGTCCATGGGCGACGGCAGTTGCTTTCCATCAGATAACCCGTCAGCTCGCTTGCCCCTAAATATCATTTTTATAAAAAAGCTATGGAATTCATTGATGAGCAAAATAAAACTTA
The DNA here is from genome assembly GCA_026546445.1 of Cyclargus thomasi. Taxonomy (NCBI): domain Eukaryota; kingdom Metazoa; phylum Arthropoda; class Insecta; order Lepidoptera; family Lycaenidae; genus Cyclargus; species Cyclargus thomasi. The sequence goes on from JAOTAV010027059.1 coordinate 20,220, forward strand.
TAGCTATCTTCAAAAAGTGTCATGTTATCAGAACATTCATAAATGTATAAAAAGAAAAGATTAGATCTCTTAATATTTTGATTAGATGGTCTTAATACCTACAATCAGAAAAACTGATACATACCGTCGTTGAAGTTTTAACACCACGTAAGTCACATTTTGGCTACTTTGTCATTTTGATGACGTTTTGCAGGTCGGAAAACGCTTCGTTTAAGTTAATCTAGAGCACGTGTCAGCTAACAAAAACTTGTACAATTTAATTTTAATTTTTTAAATAGCAAAAAATCTATTAGTTATCTATAAAAAATTCAATCAACTGTTTCGCTCTCCTGAAAAGTTGTCATTTTTGACTTACGTGGTGTTAGAACTTTATCGACGATACCTAATATACAAATGGCACAAAGCTATGTCATTTCGTCGCCTTACATGAGTTCAATGTATAATAATAATGATCGTTTATGATCGTTCGATCGATTGTGTGAAATCGTTCATAGTACTTTATCAACGCGTTGATAGCGAATCAAATCAAATCAAAATCTTTTTATTCAAAATAAGTACTTTACCTACGTAATTTGGCCGGAATATGTCAATTACATGTAACTCGTGATCTGTTGGCTAAATTTGTCATAACCCGACCAAATTACTTAGATCCACGATCTGTATCTCTTTCAACTTCTCTGATTGTCCATCCATAATGCAGATAATGCAGCACAATAGGGAAAGAGCGTGTAAAACAAAATGTATTGAATGCAATTTTTTATGTTAAAATTAATTCAGTTGATATAATTTTTCTACCTAACACGTTCTCTCAAAATATAAATTAGTATGAACTTGCAGCTTATAGACGTTGACGTCACAATCAATATCGGATCTCTCTTTCTAACTGACTACTTTAAAGGCTTGTAACTTTGTTGTTTTCAATTT